>JASUDE010000464.1:0-37760 GCA_034509685.1 Colletotrichum cereale | reverse complement strand
AAAGTGAATAAAGTGGTAGTGGTGGTTGTGATAGTATCATTTTTGGGGTGACCGAAATGCAGGGGTGACCGAAAAGTGGGTGCTTTGACTTAATTGCTACAACCGATATAGGTGAAGATGTTGGCCTTTTTGGCGCCGTGGAGAACCTTGACGGTCTCCAAAAGTGCCTCCTTCCGGCAAGGGGAGCAGACCTGGATGCATACGTCGTCTGGTACGAGACTGGGTGTCTCGACCACGTAGCGAACGAAATCGTGATCCGTCTTGGAAGCGCCAACAAAGGCTAGCTCAATCTCCTTGAACCCCATCGAGACTAGTTGCTTGAAGATTACTACTTTTTGGTCAAAGGTCTGTTGATAACAAAACAATTAGTAAACTGCCAGACTATCAAGTGAGTCCATCATAAAAGTCCCTCATTGTAGAGATGGGGGATGGCGGGGCGGGGATCATCACGAACGACGCTTCAGTATCGGACTGAGACTCTAAAGGTTCTCAGCTGCGTACCATTGGAATAGGCAAGGCTTGGTTGCCATCGCGCAGGTCGTGCGATAGGAACTGCGGGCATTTCGTCATGGTCCTGGATGGCCATTGGCGATCCGGAAGAGGTACCGGAGGCGGTATCCTGCCGCCATACTTGTCTTGAATTGTCGCAGCATCGATCATTTTGTGACCAAGGTGACGGGTATAGAATACTGTTCTGTAACAGGTTGCCTTGTGACCAGTCTGGAGTGAAATCAGCCTTTAATCTGCCGCCGTCAGAGTGATCCTCAAATAGAACTAGGCTTGAAACAGTAGAAAGAAGCGAATCCAAAAGGCGATGACTTCCCCTCGCCCGCTTCAGGCCGCAGCGGATAACGTAAACTCACGTTTATTGATAAGGTTAACATGTATTGACTTTGAGCTTATGTCACGGCGTCGTAATATCCAACTAAATCCCGTGTAGGCATCTCACAAGACTAAAATCGTTCTACAAGTTTGCGGTTGATGAATTATTCAGCCGGGCAGTGATTTGCATCATTCTGTCGAGGTTTTCTCGTTTCTCCTCTCCCCTTCCAAGCATTTCAAAGGCCTCTACGCTTCCTACTGAAAGCCAGCGACTGACGGCGTCATGCCAGCCCTCCAACCCAAGGCCGAGACCCGTATGTCTCCTAAATTTCACCAGTGTCTTGTGCCGAACTGGGATTTTCTGAAATGTCGAGTACTAATACTCAACATTACAGGTTGTTCGGCGTATGATAATGAGAAGAATCCGGGTAAGCGTGCTTGTTGCTCTGCCGCAGTAGTCTTCGAGGAGTGGGCTACCGCTAACCGGGCTACCCCTTTTTGCCTTTGCAGTCAATGGCCATGTGCAATGCATCTTCACTGCACGGACATGCCAGTGGTCAACGCCCGAGTTTATTCAAAGCCCGGCAATCTTGGTCCATGGGCTTTCGCCTGGTCTCAATTACGGTCAACACATTTTCGAGGGCCTCAAGGCGTTTCGCCATCCAAATGATGAGATAGCTGTATTTCGACCCGGGGATCATGCGGCACGCTTCCAGCGGTCGGCAGCCTTTCTCGAGATGCCCCAGGTTCCCAAAAGCATGTTCCTGCAGTGTGTCGATTTGGCTGTCCGCCGAAACGCCGAACATGTCCCCCCTTATGACCTTGTTGGCTCCTCATTGTACATCCGCCCCCTAGAGTTCGCATCCTGCATGCAAGTCGGACTGGATCCACCGGACGAATACACTTTCTGTGTCTACGTGCAACCGCATCTCAGGCTCCACAACGCCCCTAACTTGAAAGCCCTAGTTGCCGACGATTTTGACCGCGTTGCGACGAGGGGCTCTGGCAAGGCCAAGACAGGGGGCAACTATGCTTGTATCCCCAAGTGGTCCCGCATCGCCAAGGAAGAGGGATGTCATCTCCTGCTGCACCTGGACAGCAGCACGCAGACCCAGATTGAGGAGTTCTCCACGTCTGGCTTCGTCGGTATACGCAGTGACGGCAATCAACCAGTAACGGTTTTAGTTTCGGAAAGCGATACGGTGCTCGACAGCATCACTGTGGACTCGATTGCAGTCCTTGCGAAGTCGTTTGGGTGGAGAGTCGAGAGGCGGCTGGTAGGCGAGCCCCTAGTCCCTGTATCACTTTATTCTAGCTGTTAATGTTGCCTGTATGATCCAAGCTGACCAGTCTTGTTTGCGTGTCAGATCGGCCTTGTAGAACTCGAAACCATGGTGGAGGTTATAGCAGCGGGTACTGCGTCAGGAGCGTTATCTGTTACCCAGATCTACCGAAAATCGACTTGTGAGAGGGTCGACTTCGCCTCAGGCGGTTGCTACCATCACAAAATATCTACAGCCCTGAGAGGAATACAGAGTGGAGTTGAGCAAGACCGTTACGGCTGGTGCAGGATCGTTGATGTGGACCACTAGTAAACAAACAGAGTCTAGACCCAGCTTCCATAGACCTCGGGCACACTCTTTTTCTGTCTATCCTTGGTAGATACATCGAGAAAGCTCGTCTTTGCAGGACGGTTTGCCACTACCAGCCAGCCACCCCGGCTAGCTCACCAGAGACCTGCCTGTTGCACCAAAGTCAGGACCAGTGGTTCGATAGTATGTCTAGTTTCGCTTATTTAACTCAGTTATCTATAAGGATACACGACGTTTGCTATTGTATCCCGACTTGTGACGCTGTGGCTGAAATGCAGCGTCTTCCCCGAACCAACCACCCTGACATAATTTCTCACCGATGTTGCGCTCCACTGCAATTGTGTGGCGGTAGTGTACTTTCAAAGTGTCTGTGTCATGGTTCAAAAGCCATGGAGGTTCCCGCACACGAGGCATAACAGGATCCAGCTCGTTACAGACATCAGGACTAGCCTGCGGCTTTTTCAGAGACGTCCAGGGAAGGAAGAAAGCTGTTACGAAACCCACGATTCCCAGAACCATTGAGGCTAGGAACGCGCGAGTCAAGGCTGCGTTGTAAATGTTCAGCGCTCGATCAAGATTCTCCGGCGACACATGGCTCCGCAGATAGCCCCTATTGATCCTGGAACTGGACGCCGCGTCAAAGCCCGGCAATATGCTGGAGAGGCCAGATAGTCGACTGAGAAAAACAGCCTGGTCCACGGCGATCAAGGTGGCTCCAGAAGCGTGCCTCACCACGGCGAGGGCCGCCATCCCAGCAGGGAAGTCCTTCTCGTCCAGCTCGGCCTGGGCACCGACTGCGCCCTGCTGAGTCGCAAACCCGTTTCCCAGTCCGAAAACGGCGCCGAATACCATCCAAGACGTCGGGCCGCTGTCTTGCCGTAGGTTCCAGAGTAGGCCTGAGCCGACCGTCATGACTGCCGTTCCGACTATTGTCCCCGGAGGCAGATAGTGTATCACCCACGCTAGGATCCCACTTACAATGGCGCCGACGATGGATGCGCCGAGAGTGGGCACTATGCCAATGGCCGCTTGGAAAACGGAATCAGTTGCCAGTCCCTGTATCCAAATTGGAAACTTGCACGCGGTATTGAAATGTCAGTATAGCACCTGGGCACAGTGAGGACAGGGGCTGTGAAACATGGGACGAGCCAGTGCGATATTCTGCCGGGTTTTGCTCACATAGTACGCCGTGGATATTGATGAGCCCGCTTGCGTGAACAGCCAAATAACGTTTGTGACAAAATGCCTATTCTTCAGGAGCCGCGTAGGAAAGGTGGCTCGGTCCCTTTTCTTGTGCTGGTCCACGGCTGCCACAATGAAGAGGGCGACCGATATCAGGAGGGGTGCCAGAACCGCTGCGTCACTCCAAGAGTTTTTCGCGCCGGCCGAGTTCAGTGCCACCAGCAGACATGCCATACCACCCGCGATGAGGAGTCCCCCAGGCAGATCAAGCTTACCGATGTCTGCCAGCCGCAAAGTCCCACAATGTCTCGAGTCTGTTCTCTTTTCGTTCAATAGGAAAATGAGAGACGCCATGATGACAGCATCAACGGGCAGGTTGATCCAAAAGCACCACGACCAGCCCACAGAGTTGGTGATACCACCTGCAACAAGGGGACCAGCCAAGACAGCAACCGTCTCTCCCGTTCCCATGATTCCGCTATAAAAAGGCCGTTTGTACAAGGGCACGACAGATACCGTAAGGCTGGAGGGTGCGGTTTCTCTTCAGCAAACAAAATCCGCGGCGGACAGGGAAGCGATGAAGCGGCGCAGACATACAGCGTAGTTCCAACTTGCATTCCGGCACACCCAAGGCCGGCCAGGACTCTCCCGATGATAAAGACGGGCGACGTCTTGGCAACAGCACAAGCAATCGAGCCAGCCGCCGAAACTAGGATCGACACCAGGAACACTTTCCTAGGCGACAGCGTGGCATACAACTTGCCAAATGTCAACATCGAGGCGCCGTTCGCGGCTAGGCTGCCGTGCGTCAGACTCGATCACCTTGTTGACCGTGTTGAGGCGGAACGGGGTAAGGGTTTCTCGGAACTTACTACGCTGATCCCCACCAGCCGACATCCGCCAGCGAATGAAATTCTTCCGCCAGTGTTGGCGCTAGAATTCCAACAAAGCTCGCGTCCTACGCGATAACGACACCAACCAAGATGTTAACGGCCACATTCTGCGAATAGGACACTGTGTATACCGCATTCTCCGGCTCTAGGGGCTCCACGCCACAGGCTCGGGGACTAAATTGCTCGCGGACCGCTCACGAAGAAGCTACTCACCATCCCGATCGTTATCTGACCCAACGTGAGTGCCACTACGATGGCCGACAGGCGCCAACCTGAAAGATACCCATGTTCCTGGCATGTCGCTTGTTAGATTTGCCCGCGTAGTTTCTTGGCGCAAAGATTGCGGTGAAGCTTACCAAGCTACTGGCATCAGATGATCCGTCCGGTTGCGAGGAGTTCATTTCTCGGAGGACGTGGAACAATGGCCTGTTGGCAACAGAAAAAACATATAATTCAAGAGCACAAGGCCCGGCTTACTATTCTGTAGATGGGACAGTGCTATGGTCGACAATACCGGGGTTCCGTTGCAGCTCGATGAAAGGTTTTCCTGCAAAAACTTGTTGATGGCCCCCTTTGCTACCGCAATTTATTCCGTGGCGTGAGCCAGGCAGCGTTTTGGCACCCAGCCTGCTAGCAACAAGCGTCATCATCTTTTTACAACGTGGCATTGTGCCCCTGCAGTACCGCATGATCAAACGAGAACGGGGAGGAAGGCAGGGGGTAGAGGGGCCGGGAGGGGCTGGGAGAAAGAAGGTCTGACGTGAGCTGATCAAGACTGTGGTATGAGCTGAGAAGATGAGTTGGCAGCTCAAAGCGTTTTGATCATAGTCAGCAAAACTTGTGCGGCTTACTGGGAGCAAAGTCTAATTCAATAGCGTACCAACTTGGGCCCACTGCATCGATCAACCCACTGGTTTCCCAATGCGGCGAATCTCAGTCCTTGCCACCTGGTCATTTCCCATCTCGCCCTTCATGAAGACCAGCCGGAGTGTAGCAAGGGCAAGAGGCGATCTCACTTACGAGTGTAGGAAGCTTTCTGCTTAATGGGGTGCTGCGGGCAAAAGTGAAGCCCCATATTACGGGCAGCTATCCGACAGTAGGCTCTACTAACAGAAGCTGGGAATGACGATGTAGATCAGATATCGTAGGTACTGAATGTAGGACTGGTATGCGCTGAACTGATCAGGTCTTCGGAGGCTAAGGTGATCAATCTTAGATTAAACAAGGTAATTCGCAGTGAAGGTGAGCTGAAAGTATTCCGAAGAATGTTCACGAAGCTGATTGCTAAAGAGCCATGGAAGCCTGACCATAAGCCAGGCTCAGGTCATGCTAGATACAATTCATTTTTGAAAAGTCCTCCTTGTCACCGTTGCGACTCATGACGGGATAATTAATTAACTCTTTATAGCTGGTCATCCCAGATAAATTCTATCAGTGATAATTGTTTTGGGTCCTTGGTCCTACAGGCTACAAATTTGAATCTCCGATCTGCTTGCTGGAAAAGCTCCTGCCACTCCAATAGAGTACGTTCTTTCCCGTTGAACAACGCCATCATTGCCAAGTCGTAACTCCTGCAGTTGAATGCGTCAGTGAGAGTTAAAGAAAAGCCGAGGTCCGAAGTATAAAGGGCAGCAGGTGAAGAAAAGGCAAACAGATTACGCAACACGTGTCAAACATAGAAGCCCGGCTGAAGAGACCAGGGAAAGTGGAAGAGAGGGACTCTAAGGAAGGACTTGGGACGAGCTCACAGCGCAGCCTTGATTACTTCACAAGGCACGGTACCCGCTCTGGGTACTACCAACTCGTTCAACAATACTCTCGCACCGGAACGCAATGCCGGGATAAGGCTGCGTATGATTTTCAGCGCGTTATCATCACTCCAGTCGTGAAGAATCCAGCAGAAGAAGTAAATCTCAGCGTCCTTGACCGGCTGCGGAGAGAAAAAGTCACTATAACGCTGCGGTCAGCTAGAGATGTCTTTGCGGAGGCGGGCGTGCAGAGTACTTACTGGGCCATGAACCGCACTCTCTCTCGAAGCTCGGGAGGGAGACTCTCCTGTCCCTTCTTGCAGTTCTCTTCCGAATCCTGTACCACAAAGCGCGCAGTAGGGGCTTTGCCAGCCGCTTGAATGGCCATTGCTCCTCTTCCGCCGCCAACATCCACTATCGTCTGTCCTTCAATCCGGATCTCGCCGAAAAACTCGCTCAGCAAGGCGTCCTTGTCGGTAAATTCGTGCGTCATGGCGGCGTGGAACTGTCTTGCGACCTCGGGCTCTTGCGAGTGGATCTGCCACAGGCTCTTCCGCCGCGACAGTGCTATCACGGCGTCCCTGTCCTCTGCGGCAGCGTCCACAAACGCAAGGTCGCGGTCCAAGTTTGCCAGGGCGGAGCCCGTATCCTTGGGATCCAGGCTGCCGGGAAACCGCTGCAAGGCATCGCCCAGCCTCATGCCCGCAGGCAACAGATCAAGCATGCCGTACGTGACGAGATCCTTGACGGGGGGCAAGCGGACGAGCAATGCCGACGTCAGCGTGTGGGCCACGAGCCCCTCAGAGGGCTCGCAAAAGATGCCGTGAGTGGCGGCGTGGCGGAGGATGCGGCGGACACAAGACTCACCGAGCTGCGGACGCGTCGCGGCGGCCACGGAGGCAAAAGGCGTTCCCGCAGCGCCGTCGGCAGGCTGCAGCGGCACCAGCTCTGCCAGCCGCAGCTGTATAATGAGTCGCAGGATCACCGGCCTCGTCCAGTCGACGACGAGTGGGAGGACAGGTCCTCCGACGAGCCCACGCAACTCCTGGCATGCGGCCATCGTCTTTTGTCGCGATTGCTCAGCCGTCGTGTCTGGTATGGGCATCCAGGGAGGGCTGTTGATGTCGCTGCTCTCTGTACGCTCCGATAATCCATTCTCCTGTAAGTAGGCGTCGACGACGGCCGCATGCTCGGCGATGCTGCTGGCAAGGTCGATAATTCTTGAATTTGAGGCCATGCTTCCCCGAAAATGGGTTGAAAGATCACGTCTATTTTGGCCTTTGCAGACTAGGACCGAGTTGGAGGTGTTGGTGTTTCTTGATATTTCAACGGTTGACTACCGCTGTGAAGTCCATTCTGGCACGGTTTTCAATGTTGTGGTTCGCAGACCACACTTCGGATTTGTTCGAGTCGCAGTCTGATGGCTTCAATATCGACCACAACAAACAACATGAAATGAAACAGATCGAAACCCACGTGAAAGCAGTGACGCTGGGTCATCGGACATGCCGTCAGAACTATTCCGAAAAGAGTTTCACATCCTGAACACGTAATTTACAATTTACCCTTTCTGCGCAGAACCTGCACCGGATTCGCTTACTGTCAAGCAGCGCAAGGACGGGCCGGCTCAGAAAGCTACCTCATAGCAGCACGATTGAGGGGTATCAATTGCTGATGATTAACATTCCATCATTTGTTTCTATAACGTAGTTGATAAGCGAGCGGATCACCTTAACAGAATCTGACTAAGCTGCATGCGAAATTCTGTTACAAAATTGTTAAAGACTTAAGGTGTTATTGAGTCCTTCATGCAGCGAGTTGCCCAATACTTATATTTACCTCAGTCACGGAGTGTCTAGATCCGAGGATTGGTGTGAAAAGCGTCGGTTAACTTTTCGTGATTAGTGGGGGAGGGGGAGGTAGATGCTTACGGAGATGAATTAACATATTTAGTCATGAGAAAAGCGTGTGATTTGCGGGGGTCTACAAGGAACAGGAAAGACAGTGTCTATAGCTTGACTTAAGGAGCAATAGTTTACATGAGATGGAAACCTAATATGTAGGGTTTGATCCCCAAATGGCATTGGGTGTGCATTTGTGCTTACGGACGAGGAGCGTCTTAGCTGCTAGGCTCATTTGGGAAAAGCGACTTGGAAATCGTTATTCAGTCTACGGTACCTACCTAGGTTTGTAGGCTTTGCTATACCTTGCCGTACATGTTGCAGGTCCGGGCTACGTGCTGCTGAGGACGACTTAGCTCTCGAGGTAACCATAAAGGACATCACGCACAACTAAAAGACACAAATAAATGTACACCAGACTGTAAAGCAGACAAGGGCAGAAGTAGGACAAAGTAACATATCTCCTCGACTTTGTTATTCAGTCCTTCATACGCACTCTAAGCAACCGTTCGTCGTTGGCCTTGCCTACCAACCCAGCGTACAGCATGGATTCAACAACAAAGCCCAATCGTGACGGCAGCGGGCCGGGTTGCGTGCTTCCAGACCTACCAGGGGGAATTCAAAGCGACAAAGACGCAGTGAGGAGTCTTGAATGGCAGGAGGAGACGACAGCCGCAACCATAACAGAGATCAACACGGCCTGGTGCGTATTGCTCCATTTGTATGCGAACTGCGACGACGTCTATTTCGGCTGCAGGCGCGGTGGTAGTGGCGGACGATCGACATACTCCGTTATATCTTGCACCATCCACGAGCTGGACACATTAGGAGATGTAGCTACCGCGATGTTGCAGCATTTGAAGGAGAGGCGAGAGCGGAAACCACCTCCGTCTCCGCCGGTCTCCTGGAACACGGAGACGCGGTTCACCATGCACCATGGCGAACGCGGCGACGAGCAGCAAGGCGGCGCCATGGAGCTGCTGCCCCCGGGGATGGACCTCGCGCTGGATGTCTTGGAGGATCGGGAGGGTGCTGTCAGAATCTACAGAATGACGTACCGGCCGAGGCTCATGTCCGACAGCGAGGCCCAGAACGTCGCAGCAACTCTGAAGGCTATCATGGCCCGTCTGCGCGCCGATCCCGACCAGCCGGTTGCTGCCCTTGGCCCCAGCGAGAGGGACGTCGAGCAGATGGTGTCGTGGCACCCGTACCCCGGCACTGGCGGGCTCGGACAATACTCGGGCCTGATCCAGGACGTCTTTGCGGAGCAAGTCCGCTGCCGGCCAAACCAGCTGGCCGTCGACGCGTGGGACGGCCACATGACGTACGCGGAGCTTGACGAGGCCTCGGACATGCTCAAGGAAAGGCTCCGGCGGGAGGGTCTCGCCCCCGGCGCGGGCGTGCTCCTGTGCTTCGAAAAATCGGTGTGGATGTCGGTCGCGATGTTGGCCGTTCTCAAGGCCGGAGGGTTCTGCTCGAACCTAGACCCGGATTATCCGAAGCGCCGCGTGCTGCAGATCGCCGAGGCGACAGAGGCGAGGCTATTGCTAACTTCCGAGGCCCAGCTGAGAAGGCTCAGGAGCTATGGGATACAGCAGCTTCGCATGGTACAGGTGCCGAGCGGCGAAGCAAGTCCGCAAGACGGCGCATATGGCGACACAAGGCAGCAGGCGCGGCCTTCGCCCGGCAGCACGGCCTATGTCGTCTTCACGTCCGGGAGCACGGGCGTGCCCAAAGGCATCGTGGTCTCGCATGCCAATATCTGCACCGCGGCCGCCGCGCTCGGGGACGCTTTCGAAGTGGACGGCTCCACCCGGACGGTCCAGTTTGCCGCGCACTCGTGGGACGTAAGCGTGCAGGACTACCTGGGCTCCCTGTTACGCGGCGCCACCGTCTGCGTCCCGTCTGACGACGAGCGTTGGAACGACTTGGAGGGCTATGTGGCCCGAACCGGGGCGAACTGGGCGCACCTGACGCCCACGGTTGCGCGAACGCTGAGCCCTGCAGAGATGGCGCAGCACCTGCGGACACTCCTCCTGGTAGGAGAGCCGATGGGTGACGCAGACGTAGCCGGCTGGGTTGACGCTGGCGTCCGGACCTTTAACGTCTACGGATGTACTGAGGCAACGTGGGTGCAGGTCACGACACCCAAGCGCGGTGCGCGAATCGGCCGCGGACACATCAGTGGTTACGGAATCAACACCAGGGTTTGGATCGTCAGAAGAGGAAACCGGGCACTCAGCCCGGTTGGTTGCACGGGCGAGATATGGCTCGAGGGCCCCAGTAGGTGATCCCGAACCCCCTCCTTTCTTTCCAGAATCGTTGGACCGCTTATTAACATCCGTGGCGCTCAAGCGGTCACTCAGGGCTATATCAACGTCGACCCGACTCTGGTCCGGGAGAGCTTCCCCAACAGCCCAGAGTGGGCGCAGAGCCTCCAGCTTGCCAAAGTCGACACCGGATTTGGACATGGATTTTACCGGACAGGCGATCTTGGCCGTCTCTGCGCCGACGGGGCCCTAGAGGTGATGGGGCGCACCGACACCCAGGCAAAGCTCGGAGGTCAGAGGCTCGAGCTAACCGAGGTGGAGCACCATCTGCGGGAGGCATCGGCTTTCCGCGCCGTCTCGGCTTTCGTGCCAAAGGCCGGGGCCTTCGCCGGAAGGTTGACGGCCGTCCTGGGAGCTCTGCCGCTGGTAACACCAAGCGCCGAGGGCCACCAGCCTCTAGAGCCGCGACTCGGACGCTGCTCGACCTCCGTGGCGGCAGACATGGCGGCAAAACTGGGGAAGGCCCTGCCGAGTTTCATGGTGCCCTCCGTGTGGCTGAGCATCTCCCACTTCCCCATGACATCCTCGGGCAAGTTGTCACGCTCACTCGTTCTGAGCAAGATGGAGGCCATGACCAGGCAGCCCTCCGAAGTTGATGGAGACGAGAGCATCTGCACACCAGGCGTTCTCGCCGAGACGCCCCCTCCTGATCCCAGTCGCGGAGAAGAGGCCTTCCTGCAGCAAGTCTGCGCTACTGTCCTGGGCATGGAACCGGCAACCGTTGACCTCAGCCAGTCCTTTGTACGGCTGGGAGGCGACTCTATCCGGGCGATGCAGGTTGTGGCACGATACCGGGAGGTCGGCAAAGGCATGACGGTCAAACTCCTTCTCACCAGCCCGTGCCTGCTGGAAGTGGCCGCCAAGGTCAGGGGGCTTCACGATGTAGAACATACAGCGGCGGACGGGGAGAGAAAGGACGGGACTGAACACGGATCTGGCGGGCAGCAAGCAGCAGGCAACGGTTCTGTTGGGAGACCGGCGTCATGGCGACAGATCCCGTGCATTAGAAAAGCATTGTTGGCTCTGCCCACCGTTCGCCGCCTCGAAGACGTGGAAGATGTGTACCCGCTATCCCCGATCCAAGAATCACTGGCGCTCAGCCTCGCCCGGCTGGGGGGGCGGTTCTACATGGATGAGTTTCTCTGGGAGCTAAGGGCCGCCGACGGCTCCCAAATCGACCCGGAACGTCTCGAGCAGGCCTGGAAGGCGGTGGTCGCGCGCCACCAGGCACTCCGGACCGTGTTTGTTGATGTCGACGTTGACGCTGACGCGCACGACGAGGCAACAGCAGAGGCGAGCATGCCGCTTCATCAAGCAGTCTTGCGACGAAGCCCGGCAAGCTTCAGCCGGGCACGGGTTGCAAGCGACGACGATGCACGGCACGTTGCGCGGGAGTCCCCCCGCATGCTGGACAAGTTGAAGATGAGCCATGGCCAGCTCATCCACGCTGGGCTCCCAACACACAGCATGCTGATGGTCTGCAACGGCGCGTCCGACGAAGGACAAGGTCGTGGCAGTGGCAGGGTCTGGCTCAGGTTCGAGATAAGCCACTTGGTTGAGGACGGCATGTCCATCCTGCCGCTGCTCCACGACCTCTCCCTCGCGTACCGGCACGGGTGCCACACCGGGGAACCCGACATGGAACCGCCGATGACGCCGATGACGCCGATGACGGCCGGTGCCGAGTTTGTGAGGTATACGCGCGACCGGCACAGGCGTGAAGCGAGCTTGGCCTACTGGAGCTCGTACTTGAAGGGGGTGGAGGCGTGTCGATTCCCCAGCCTCATTGACTCGGACTCCAACTCGGTTTCCGAGTCAGGCGGAAGCCGCGGAGAGCAACGCGAGGTGCAAGTGACGTTCGGCAATGGTACGCGCGGGCTGCAGCAAGCGGTGGCACGGCTGGGCATTACGCTGCCCACTTTCTTTCAGATGGTCTGGGCACTGGTCCTTCACTTGTACACGGGAAAAACCGAACTAGTGCTGGGCAACATCGACTCTGGGCGGAACGTGCCGGTCAGGGGCATCCAGGAGGCCTTTGGGCTCTTCATGGGGATGCTGGTCTGTCGAGTGGACCTCCTCCGCCGCCGTGATGATGTTGACGATGAAGAAGAAGAGGACGAAGAAGAAGAAGAAGGAGATGTCCACAATCATGACGACGACGGGGAGGGTGAGGATCTGCGCGATTATGCCCCTGGCCGTACGCTTCTGGGCATCATGAGGAGGATCCAGCGTGCCGCGATCGAGGGGAGTGGCAAGCAGTCGTGCTCGCTCGCCGAGATGCAGCAAGCGGCTGGCCTGGTCCGCGACAGGAGCTCCGGGGTGCCGCTGTTCAACTCGGGCATCTCGTGCCGGCCTCTCGTCACAGAGGGGGACCAGGAGGACTTTGCGCTGCTCTTTACGCAGGTAGAAAACAGGGAACTGTCAGAGGTGAGTCCCGGTCAGCCAAGAGATGTGCCCCTGTGTCCGTCCCTTGCCCAGCGAGCGAGCCATTGCATTGAAGGAGGATACTGACACGCCGCAGATGGATGTCGCCTTGATCGTAGAGACCGGCAAGGATGCGATGCGTGTCCACATCCAATATCAGACAAACTTCATGAGCGACACAGCGGCAGTCAACGTCGCAGGAACAGTCGCCCACCTGGCCGCAGAGATACTACGCAATCCCCAGATGACAGCCCGCGATCTAGCCAAACCAAGCCCCCACGACCTCGACCAGATCTGGAGCTGGAACAAGGAGTGCGTGCAGCCTGGCGGAAGGGTGATGCATTACTTCGTCGAGGAGCGGATGCGGGCCAGCCCCGAGCGCGAGGCTATTTGTAGCTGGGACGGCAATATGACGTACGGCGAGCTGGACCGAGCAACGCGATGCGTCGCCCAATACCTGATGGACTCATGCCACGTCGTTCCCGACAGCATTGTGCCCATCTGTTCGGAAAAGTCGCTGTGGGCCATCGTCGCCATGCTCGGCGTCATGCGGGCCGGAGGGTGCTTCGTGATGCTGGACCCGAGCCACCCGGACTCCAGGCTCCTCTCTATCGTAGAGCAGGTCGACCCGCGAGTAATGCTGGCCTCGTCCAAGCAAAAGGCTCGTCTAGGCCGCATGGCGAGAGACCTGTCCAGCATCGCCGGCGTCAATATCAAGGAGGCAATACAGGTCCGGGCCGTCACCGAGGACTGGGTCCGGCGACAGCTTGCCCGGAACCCAGCCGCGGTCGATGCCGCCATGTCCGGCCTTCCGGTATGCTTAGACGTCCAGCCCAACCACTCCATGTACCTGCAGTTCACGTCGGGCACAACGGGGCTGCCCAAGGGGATCGTCATCTCGCACCGCAACTTCGCCACGGGCTTTGCGCGTCACTGCGCCATCTGCGAGGTGTGGCCCGACACGAGGGCCCTGCAGTTCTCGGCCTACAGCTTCGACTCGAGCATCGGGGAGATGCTCACGACGCTGACGGTGGGCGGCTGTGTCTGCAGCCCCTCGGACGAGGACCGTAACATGGACATCGTCGCCTTCATGGCGCGCACCCGGGTCAACTGGGCGCTGTGGACCCCTTCATTCGCGTCCCTGATCAACCCGGAGGACGTGCCGAACCTCAAGTGCATGTGCCTGGGCGGTGAGCCGCTGCCGCCGTCGCTCGTCGACAGGTGGTCAGACCGCGTCCGTATGGTCAACATCTACGGGCCGAGTGAGTGCAGCATGGCCGCGACGAACAACAGCCCCGTCACCCGGGACTCGTTTTCCACCAACATTGGCTGGGCCCATCGTTGTGTGACGTGGATAGTCGACGAAAACGACCACGAGCGACTGCAGCCCATCGGGGCCGTGGGTGAGCTATTGATCGAGGGTCCCATCGTAGCCGACCGCGGCTACCTGGGCCGCCCTGACGCGACGAGCCGCGTCTTCATCGGCGCCCCGTCTTGGCTGCAGGTTGGCCGACACGCCCGGCCGGACGCCCGGCTGTACAGGACTGGCGACCTGGTGCGGTACAGCTCGGACGGCACCATCAACTACATCGGCAGGAAGGACACGCAGCTCAAGATCCATGGGCAACGCGTCGAGCTCGGCGACATCGAACAGCACCTGCGCGTATCTATGGCCCATATTCTGCAGGAGGCTTCTCCTCCCGTGGCCGTCGAGCTGCTCAGGAAGCAGCAAGAACATGAAGGATCCGAGGTGCTCGCGGCCTTTGTCGTTGTGGGCGCTGCCGCGCGCGGCAGCAGGCACAAACAACAAGGACAAGATGCCCGGAGCGGAGGGGATCAGGAGGACCAGGATCACGTCGAGGAGGCCCTGGCTGCCTCGGATCCTGGGACCCTAGCCTCATTCCGGTCTCTGGTCGAGCGGATCCGGCATTCAGCACTGCCGTTGCCGTCATACATGATGCCGCGCATCTTCGTGCCGCTCAGGGCCCTGCCGACTACCACGGCCGGCAAGCTGGACCGCCGCGCTCTTCATCGAATTGCCGCCAGCCTGGGCCGCCAGCGTCTCGTCTCCTTTGGTCCTCAAGTCGACAAGGACGACAAGAGCGATGCTGTCGCCGCCACTGATACTGCTCCCGTGGCCGAACGGGAACCGGAACCGGAACCAGACCGGCCTAGAGAGCCCGAGGGCTCCATCGAAGACACCGTAGCAGCCATGGTTGCGAGACAGCTCGGGCTGGACACGGTCAGCATGCATGACGACTTCTTCAACCTGGGCGGCAGCTCGGTGGCAGCCATCCGTCTCAGCGGCATGGCACGCAGACACGGCCTCACCCTGACCGTTGCAGACATCTTCGAGAAGCCCCACATTGCCGACATGGTCTCCAAGATTCGTGCCCGAGCGGCGGCGGCGGCGACGACCGCTGTCAACGGGGATTGCAACAATCACAGCCACGGAGGCCCAGGGCAATCCGAGGAGGGCCAGGACGTGCCGTCGCCGCCGCCGCCATTCCAGCTGCTCCGCAGCAGCGGTATTCTCCCGGACATGAACAGCTCCACCGACGACTTCGTACAGAGAGTAGCTGCCGAGTGCGGCATGGCTGTGGGCGAGGTCGAGGACGTGTTCCCCTGCACGCCCCTGCAGGAAAACCTGATGGCTGTCTCGACGCGCCGGACGACCAACCCGCAGCCATACGTCAGTCACCAGACCTTCCTCCTGTCCGACCGGGTCGACGTGGCGCGCATGAGCGCGGCTTTGCGAGCCACCCTGCGCAAGCATGGCCTGTTGCGCAGCCGCATCGTCCCCACGCCGCGGGGAGGCCTGCTGGTGATGGCCAAGGAGCCGGCCGCATCGCAGTGCACCACCCATCACCACGACGGTCCTCTGGGGCCTTGGCTGGAACAGCGGCAGAGACAGGTGCGTTTCGACTACGGCAGTCCGCTGATGCATTTTGCGATCGTGCACTGCTCCGAGGCCGGGCCTGACCGCAAGCACCGCATCAGCACCGGCCAGCCCGTCGGTGCCAGCCGCAGATCTGTCCATGTCGTGTTCAGTGCACACCATTCCATCTACGACGGATGGTCCCTCCAGCTGATCTGGGACGAGGTCGCTTCGGTCTACTGCCAACCACTGCAAGGAGAAGGAGGAGGAGGAGGAGGGGAAGAAAGTACGACCGTAGCAGCGGCGGCGGCTCCTCCACCCTTTCAGGCATTCGTGAGCTGGATACAACAGACGGCCGGCAAGGACTCTGAAGAGTTCTGGCGCCAAACATTGGCCGATGCCGACGCAGACGAGAGCACTTCCTTCCCCGCTGTCCCGGTCGGCCATCAACCCCTGGCCCGCGCAAGGCTCACCCGGGTTCTCCCTCAACCTCGGACGCCCCGGTACTCGGATTCCAGCGTCACGGCGCCGACTCTGATCTATGCAGCCTGGGCTCTTGTGCTCGCCCTGTACGGCGGAACGCCGGGGGCGACCTTCGGAGTGGTCCTTTCCGGCCGGGATACGCCAGTGCCAGGGATCGAGCAGTTGGTCGGCCCCACCATGGCGGCCGTGCCCAGCCACATCCCGGTGCGCCGGGACGGGAGCATCGCCGACTTTCTCGGCCACATACATGGGACTGCGCTGGCAATGACGGCGCACCAGCACCTCGGGCTTGACCGCATCCTCCGGCTCGGGCCCGGGCCCCGGGCGGCCTGCGACTTCAAGTCCGTCGTCGTCGTCCAGCCGGCCGAGTACTCGGCCTCCCTGTCCGAAGCGCAGGCGAGAGTCGGGGTCTGCAGCACGGATGATCCGGCCTCGGGCGACGACGCATTTCATCCGTATGTCCTCAACGTCGAGTTCTCGCTCATGGTGGACGACTCTCTCTCCGTCGAGGTCCGCTTCGATCCGGACTGCATCGAGGAGCACCGTGTCTGCAGCATGGTCCGCTCTTTCGACTTGCTGTGCCGCGAAATAGGACGGACCAGCCCCCAAGACACTCTCGCCAGCATCATGGCGGCTCTGGGGGACTCCGGCTCCGGCTCGACAGCTTCCCCCAATCCACCTACTTTTTCGACCTTGCCCGAGCACTATGCTCGCATGGACGACGTAATCGCCTACCGGGCAGCACGGCAACCAGACAGCCAGGCTCTTGCGGCGACGGAGGCCTCCCTAACCTACCGGGAGCTCGAGTATCGAGCCACTCAGCTCGCTGGCCGTCTTGCCGCGAGCAGGCATTGCTTTCCAGCCGGAGCCGGCAGGGAAGACCGGTTCATGGCCATTTGCATGCCCAAATCTCCCCATGCCGTCGTGGCAATGCTTGCCATCTGGAAGGCCGGGGCGGCTTTCATGCCCTTGAATACCTCTCACCCACCCTCGCGCCTGGCCAGCCTCGTTTCGCGAGCCGGCGTCACGCTCGTGCTCTGCACACACTCGACAAGAACCGTTTTTGATGGCGTCAAGGGGGTCGAAACTTGGGTTCTTGACGCAAAACACGACCCCCCTGCTTTCGCAGCTGCTGCCGCGACTGGGGATGGCGACGTTCTCCTCCACCGAACCGCGGGTGAAAGTGTCAACGGCAACGACGGCGCATCTGTTCGTCACCACCACCAACAACAGCAGCGCCACCCCGATGACGCCGCCTACCTGCTCTACACGTCGGGGAGCACCGGCGAGCCGAAAGGCGTCGTCGTCCAGCACCGGGCCCTCTGCAGCAGCATGGCAGCCCAGACGGCCGCGATCGGGTGCACCAAGGACACGCGCATGCTGCAGTGCGCCAACTTCGCCTTCGACGCGTCCATCTTGGAGATGTTCGCACCGTTGAGCGTCGGCGGATGCGTCTGCCTGCCAGACGACGCCGAGCGTACGGGCCACCTGGCCGGCTTCATCCGCCGGCACAACGTCAATGCCTGCACCTTCACGCCATCCCTCCTGCGCCTCCTGGACCCGACGGACCTGCCGGGCTTGCGGACCGTCGTGGCGGGCGGCGAGCCCCTGACCAGGATTGACATCGAAGCCTGGCTCGGCGGCCCTCACGGGACGAAGAGGAGGATGTACAATGTCTACGGCGTGACAGAGGCCTGCATCGTCTCGGCCGTCATGCCGGTCGGCCGGGACACCAGTCCGCAAATGGTCGGCTACCCGGCCGGGGCTTCCCTGTGGCTCGTCAGTCCTGTGTCCGAGAGCCTGGCGCCACCGGGAGCCGTCGGTGAGCTGTTCGTGGGAGGCCCTGGTCTGGCGCGCGGATATCACGACGACGAGCCGCGAACGAAAGCGTCCTTCATCGATGAGCCCACGTGGTCGACTGGACATGCCGTCCCACGCGTCTACCGTACTGGCGATCTGATGTCCCGCAACCCGGACGGGTCGCTGTCGTTCCTCGGGAGAAGAGACGGTCAGGTCAAGATCCGCGGCCAGCGCGTCGAGCCCGACGAAGTCGCCGACATGATCCGCCGGTGGGTATCCCAGCGCGCCTCGGCCGTCCTCGTCCCCAACGCAGCCGTCACGGCGTTCAGCCCTGCCGACTGCCTCGTGGCCATTATCTCAAGCGCGCGGCCCCTGCGGCGTGGCGGCGGCGCCGACGCCGACGCCGACGATGGTGGTGGTGATGGTCATCAGGTCTACGAAGTAGACGGGGTGGCGTTTTCTTTGGCGCTGCATTCCGCCATGACCACGGCTACTGCTTCTGCTATCCCCGGCAGCCGGCAGCAGCAATCACCCCTGGCCCTCGAGGCTGCCGAGCTGGATGCCTTCCTGCGCCGGCATATCCCCGAAGTCATCGTCCCCAAGACATATGCGGCCGTGAACGAGGTGCCCGTCACCCCATCGGGCAAGCTGGACAGCCGCTGGGTCCATCGATGCCTCGAGACGCTCGTAGACAAGCACAGACTGGTCTTCCGAGGTTTGGTACGTGCCTCTTCTGCTTCGTCTCCAGGCGCCGAGCCTAGACTAGGCGAGGCGGAAGCGACTCATCACCTCACGGGAGATGCCGGCCTTCTCCAGGAGTGCTGGGCAGAGGTTCTCTCCATCCGTCCTGTGACGCTGATCGGGGGGGAAGCCAACTTCTTCGACATGGGAGGCAGCTCCGTCACCGCCATCCGCCTGATCGGCATGCTGCGCAATCGTGGACGACTGCTCAAGTACGAGGACGCTGTGACGCACTCCCGGTTGGCGGACATGGCAGTCACCCTGAAGCAGCTAGAAGAAGAACCAGAGCAGCATCCACCGCTGCAAGACGGCTCGGACGGTCATGTCGCTGCCGCTGCCCCTCCCGCTTCCGCTTCCGGTTGTCCCTCGGAGCTTGTCGGGGGGAAAGAGTCACTCGACTCCATCCTCGGCCAGCTGATGCCCCGCTACGGTATAGACGGAGCCCACGTACGCGACGCGTACCCCTGTACACCAATACAGGAGGCCTTTATGGCCATGAGCGTCATGCACCAGGGCGCCTACATTTCCTTCCACACGCTCGAGGTCGCCGCCCGGGAGTTTGAGAGCTTCCGGACGGCGTGGCACTCGATTCATCAGCGCCACGAGCTGCTTCGCACCCGCATCGTGCCATGGCTCGGCAGCGAGGATGAGGCCAGCGGCCCCGGTGCCCCCGGTGCTGGGCGGCCCAGCGCAGCACTGCAGGTCGTCATGGCCCCAGAGTACGAGACCGCAGATCAGTATTGGCAAAGTACCCCGGATGTCGAGAGCTTCATCCGCGACGTGCACGGGCGGCACGCGTACGGCGAGCGGCTGGTTAGACTGGCCCGGGTGACGGCGTCGCGGGATGAGGACGAGGAGGAGAACGGCGGCCAGGCTGAGACGGCGCCGGTCCAGGTCATCGTTGCCGCACACCATGCCATCTATGACGGCTTCTCCATGAGCATGTTCTGGCGAGAGCTCGGGGCCCAGATGAAGTCGCTCAGGAAACAGACCCCGGGCCGCACCGGCACCGGCGCCGATGTTGCGGTTACGCCGACAAGAACCCCTTTCAGGGCGTTTGTTCGGTACCTCGGTCTCCTGGACCGGGCTAAGATGACGGCCTTCTGGAGGGAAGACCTTGAAGGGGCCCCGAACTGCACCCACTTCCCTATGGCGCTGCCGCCGCCGCCAGATTCCTCCACGTCGTCGTCATCATCGGTCGCGAGCCGGCCGGCGGCGTCGTCGACCCTGACGGGCAAAGCCACCCTAGGCAGCTCCTCGTCCAGGTCCAGGTACCGGCTTGTCGACCTGGCCCACGGTGCCTGGGCCCTCACCGTCTCACACTACACCGCCAACCCCGAGGTCGTGTTCGGCGTCGTCTCGTCTGGCCGCGAGCCCATCGCCGGGCTGGCGGACGTGGACCCGGAGACACTGGCCGGGCCGACCATGGCCTCGGCGCCTCTGCGGCTGCGCGTCAACTACTCGCAGCCGGCACGCGACTACCTCGACCAGGTACGGCAAAAGGGGGTCCTTGTCACCCGCTTTGCCCACCTCGGCCTCCAAAGGATCGCCCGAGCGAGCCCGGATGCCCGTCATGCGTGCCGCTTCCAGAGCATCGTCGTCGTGCAGCCCACCGTCTCGCCGTCCTCGTCGTCGTGGCATCTGGGAACACCGGGGGTCGTCGACGGCGATGTCGAGGAGTTTCTGGCCAGCATCAAGCCCGTTCAAACGCCAGCGGCGGCAGCCATGTACCCCCACCCCCTGATGGTGGAATGCCTGCCGCCGTCACCATTGCGGAACGACGTGGACGACGGCGATGACGACGGGGACCGAGACGTCCGCGTCAACCTTGGCTACGACCCGCGTCTCGTCCCGCATGAAGCCGCGCGGCGGATCCTGCTGACGTTCACCGGCATCCTCTCCAAGCTTGCGAGTGAGGAAGCCATGAGCACCCCCTTGTGCAAGCTGCCGTGCTTGACAACTCACGACGCCGCTCTTCTCCATCGGCGCGCGGAGAGCCACAAGCCGTGCCCTGTCGAGTCGTGCGTCCAAGACTTGGTCCGCCGACAGACAGAGTTGCGCGCCCAGGACACGGCCGTCGACGCGTGGGACGGGCAGCTCACGTACGCCGGGCTCGCGGCAGCGTCTGAACGCCTTGCGAGCAGGCTGAGGGAGAAGCTCGGCGACTGCCACGGTAGGGCATTCCCAATGCTGTGTCGCAGGTCCAAATGGGCCATCGTCGCCATGCTGGCCGTCTGGAATGCCGGCGGACACTTGGTGCCCTTGGATCCTGCCCATCCTGTCCAAAGACTGAGGCTCGTTGCCAGCACCGTGACCGCCTCCGCCTTGCTCGTCACCTCGGACTGCCTTTCCGCCGGTCAAGATATCGGATATCCGTGTATAGTCGTCGACGACGACGGCGCCGACGCCGGCACGCGGGGCCAAGACAAGGAGAACCGACGGCTACGAGATGAAAAGGCTGGACCGGGGCGTCCCGAGCCGTCGGATCTGGCCTACATACTATTCACGTCGGGCAGCACCGGAAGGCCCAAGGGGGTCATGGTCGAGCACAGATCGCTCAGCACGTCGCTCGTCGCGCTGGGCACCAGCCACAACATGGGCCCCGCGACGCGCACAATGCAGTTTGCCTCGTACGTCTTCGACTCGATGCTGGTCGAGATCTGGGGCACGCTGGCCTTTGGCGGGTGCGTGTGCGTCCCGTCGGACAAGCAGAGGATGAACGACATAGCCGGCTTCGTCGTAGACGCCAAGGTGAACCACCTCTTTTGCACGCCGTCCCTCTCCCGGACCATCCCCCCCGAAGCGGTGCTTCCGTCACCTCTCCGGAAGCTGAGCCTCGGGGGCGAGGCCATGTCGCAAAGCGACGCGGACCGCTGGTGCTCCCGCGGCGTCTGGCTGTCAAACGGCTACGGGCCGAGCGAGGCCTGCATCGCCTCGGCCATGCAGGTCACGACCCAGGCAACCCCTCCTGGCACCATCGGCTTCCCCCTGGACAGTTGCAGGCTCTGGGTCGTCAACCCCCTCAAGCAACAACACGGCGGCTTCCACGAGCTGGCGCCCGTCGGGGCTATCGGCGAGCTGTACATAGAGGGCGTCAACGTGGCCCGTGGTTATCTCCATGACGACGACAAGACGGCCGCTGCGTTCCTGGAGCGGCCTCCCTGGCTCGACCGGTTCGGGTCCGGATCCGGGTCCGGCGGCGGCGGCACAGGTCCCGATCATGGATACAGGGTGTTCCGCACCGGGGACTTGGTGTGCTACAACCCTGACGGGAGCTTGCGCTTTGTCGGCCGCAAAGACGCCCAGGTCAAGCTGCGGGGCCAGAGGGTCGAGCTAGGCGAGATCGAGGAGGCCATCCGTCGACGTATCCCGCCGTCCGTCACCGTGGCAGTCAGGACTTTCAAACCCGGAGCCACGCGCGGCGGCCGTGACGAAATGGATGCCCGTGCGCGGTCTTCCATGCTGCTGGCCGCCTTCGGCATGGGTTCGGGCTCGGGTTTGAGTTCGAGCTCGGCAAGGGATGATAGTGGCCGAGGGCACGAGGGCGCCGAGGAGAGAGGGACGACGACGACGCCCGTAGTCGACGACCCAGATACGCTGTCGGCCGTGCAAGCCATCACGTCCCGACTACAGCAAGAGCTCGGCTCGGTTCTACCAGTATACATGATACCTGACGGCTACGTGCCCCTCCGGTCACTACCCGTAAACAGCTCGGGTAAGCTGGACGAGAGGACGCTGCGGGAGCAGGTCGAGTCGCTCACACCTAGCGAGATCGCCTCCTTCTCCTTCTCGCCCGGCGAGCCTTGGTCGAGCGCAGCGCAGGCCGAGGACGGGCCGCTGTCGGCTCAAGAAACGCTCCTTGCCGACCTCTGGACGCGCGTCCTTCACGGCCATTCCAGCACCGAAGGCAGCACCGAAGGCAGCACAGAAGGCAGCCCGGACAGGGGGCCGAAGGCGGGCGGCGCGGCGCCGGCGCGACGGGGGGACGACTTCTTCAAGCTGGGCGGCGACTCCATCACGGCCATGCGGCTGGTAGCACTGGCTCGGCGGTTCGACTTGGGGCTGACTTGGCGGGACATCGTCACCAATCCCACACTCTCCTCGATGGCGAGGGCTGCCCGGGGCCCCCGGGGCACGGAGGACGAGACGACGGGGCCGGACGCGGCGGGACGCCATAACGACGAAGGATGGAGGGCCGAGGCGTTCAGGGCCGCCCAAGACGCGCGATGCCTGCCGGCCGGCGTAACCGCCGCCGACCTCGTCCCCCCGACGCCCACCCAGGAACACTTCATGAATGCCTCCGTCTCATGCCCCGGGGCACACGTGTCCAGCCTCATCTTCTCCCTCGACCAGAGTCTGGACGCGGCCAGGATACGGTCGGCCTTTGACCGCTGCGCCGACTGGTTCCCCATTCTGCGCGCCCGCCTCGTCGAAGTGCCCATGCCAACGCACCAGGGGAAGGGCACATGCATGATGCAGGTCGTCGCCGCGGAGCCGCCGGCGTGGTGGCTGGCGTCTGGATCCCTAGATGACGCACTGGAGGCCGAGGTCGGCACGCCGCTCGGCCTGGGACAGCCCCTGTCCCGCTTCTGCCTCGTCGAGCCGGAGCCGGGCCCGGGGAACGAGGCGGGATCGGCCGGCCGAGGCCCCCGGCACATCATCTGGACGCAGCATCACTCCTGCTACGATGGTTGGAGCATGCGCCTGCTTCTAGACCACGTCGAGAAGGCCTACCTGGACGAGGCGTACCGGCCGCCGCCCGGCCACCTCCCCTTCGCCGACTTTGCCACCCACGTCCGCGGTCTCAACCGGTCGGCGGCGGCGCTGGCCTTCTGGTCCTCGTACCTCGACGGCGCTAAACCGTCGTCCCTCTTCCGATACGACCGCCTGACTGACCCGCGCAGGTCTCAGTCCACGAAGCGCCGGCTGCCGCTGCCCGTGTACGAGACACGCGACGGGGGCACCGTGACGACAGTGACGACGGCGACGCTCATCGTTGCGGCGTGGGCCAAGGTCATCGGCCGTCTCTCGTCGTCGCCGCGCGACGTGACGCTGGGCTACACGCTGAGCGGCCGGGCAGGACCGCTCGCGGGCATCGAGTGCACCGTCGGCCCGCTGCTGAACAGAATCCCGTTGCGCATCCGCCTTCCTGAGGACACCGAGCCGGCCGAGCCGACCATGCCGGCTGTCGTGGAGGCGACGCACAAGGCGCTGCTGCAGGTCTCGGACCGCGCGGACTGTCCCCGTCACGGCCAAGTTCCTTGGTATCCGGAGAGGGTTCCTTTGGATCTAGTCGTGCATCCCCGCGGCACTTCGGGGGGCGTGGATCAGCTGCCAGGGGCTTCTATCGGGTTGCGGGCGACCGGGGCGCGCCTCGCAGCTCCCGCGCCCGGGCCCTTTGGCGTTGAGGTGACCATCCTGGACGACGCGATCAAGGTTGTTGCCCTGTGGGATGGTCGTGCTGCCGCTAGAGAGCTGGTCGACGCCGTCGTCAACGACTTTGCCGCCGTTCTCGACGAATGATTTGGCATCGCGGCCTGGGTGAGAAGGCATAGGGAGAAAGCAACGCTGAGGGAGATTGGGTTGCTTCTGAAAACGCTACATTGTTCTAGATAATCTCATTTGTACTCGTTTAGCTGTATTATATAAGTCAACCTACCCCTGCTGTTTGCTTAATTAAAATCACTTATTACTACATCTGCCTACTAATAGCAAACTAGACAGCTTAAGTAGCGCCGTCTACCCTAAACGCAACCCTAAGCGTGGTAACGGCGTTGCAGACGTTGGCGTAGGAGACTTAGGAGGGCTGTGATGTGCTTAAGCGTCGCCGCGACGTTCTGCGCTTCGTCGTCAGACATGAGAGTCAGCCGATACGCCATCTGGTAGTTGGTGATGGTGCCCTCCTGGTCCTTAAGGCAATCTGTAGCAAGGTCTACGCCTGGCTGCAGCAACGGCGGCGGCGGCGACAGCAGCCCCTTGGGGGTGTCTCCCTGCTCGTCGTCGCTTCGGTTGTCGTTATGTTGAGTAACGAACCGCGTCGCTGAGTTCCAAGAGACGGAGGAAGAGGGAAGTTTTGTCTCTCGCATTCCCTCCCAATCGCGCAGCGCGATGGCAATGTCTCCCAGCGTGTCTAACTTATGGATGGTGTAAGATATGACAGGGTAGGCCGCTTGTCTGCCATCGGCACCGCTGCGTCGGCACCCGAGTCCGACTTTGTCTGCGTCGGAATACAAATGAAGCAAAAACGCACCAAGCCGCGGTGACATCGTTCCTGGTCGTGACTGTCTCCCCGTGCCAGCCAATGCTACTCGCTAATTTTGGTTGGTCGTCGTTTCGTTACCCTCCCAGTAGGGGTTAAAACATGCAACCTCGGCCACTGCCGTTGCGTGAGGGCTGCATCATCGCGGCTATGCTGCACAATAAGTTTGGCAGTTTGGAAAACTGATGTTTGCTGGTCGTCGTACAAAGCTTCTGGGAGAACTGGGTGTTGTGCTGCGCTGTGGTGTCCTATCTCAGAGCCGTTCTATTTGCGCTTGTTCGCCCGACGTGACCTCGCATCCAGCTGGCGTGCGACTTGTTGATTTCTTGTCGACTAATATGATGTGCATCCACCTTCTTACTGGCTACCTTGGATACGCATAGGACGACAGATTTCGGCGGTAAAGAATCTTAAACCTGCTACACACACACACACACACACGCAGAGCAATCGGTTCCAGTAACCCTGTTCTACGGTGTCCTGCTCTACGTCATCACACCTTAGACTAGGGTGTGGTTCCTGATGTCACATCCGCCGCTGATCGCTGTAAACCGCGAAACTTCTAGCCCGGCATGGAGATGCACATCATCTGCCGCCGCTTGGGTAAGCAAATCGAAGCGAGATATTACCATCGTTGACACAGAGTCCAAGTAACCTGCGAGGGGACTTGCTGCTCGCCCAACCCGAACAGGTCGGGAGCCCAATAATGGATGTAACACTTTCCAATCCTTAAACCTGCAAAAGATCAGAATCGTGATGGCACTTTACTCACCATCACGACATCACAACAATCAGTCCCCAGCGACGGAAGCTGGGCTTCAGTTATTGATTCTTATTGACAGCCCTTGAAAGCTTCTGTTCAGTCAGGCTTCAGTAGCATCTATACGACGTACTGCGATGGATGGATACGGCGGTACATGAATTAGGACGTTCCACCACTTCGCGGCTCAAAGTCGGACCGACTCACTTACACGCCAAAGAATCAGCGCCCAGCCCGCTAACAGCTGTCAGACTCAGTCGGTGCATGCCACTGGCAGCTGGCAGTAGCAGCAGCAGCTTACGTGAGTAAAAAAGCTAATTACAGCATTTGATTGTACTAGCATTTAAAACAGCGATTGCTTATATCAGCAATCTGCTTCGTTTCCCTCCATGATCAGTCCGTTCTAGGCCTCCGTAAGCTGCCACACCACCACCAGGAATCAAGTGGGTTTTAAAGGCTGGAAAAAAACAAATCCAATCATACGGCGCCCCTCATCAAACTCTACAGATACAAACTCCCAGTGTTTGCTTTCAAGCCCCTGTACAGAGTATAGATAGCCGCTTGTGAATGCAAGCTAGTCTAACCTTAATCAAACCTATTTCAGCAAATGCCGAGCTTACGACAAACGAATACGACACAAGTAGATAAACACAATCACAAACGTGAAGCTCACACAGTTCTCTGTGGTCTACATGGGAGACTAAAAAAGGGAGCCTACTGTTGATGAAAAACTGAAGGTCCTTGAATGTGCAGCTACTTAGTCTCAAAATAACCTTCACTGGTTGACACATCTACCATGCTACCCCTCCCCCCGCCCTGCACTCGCCCCTTTGAACTTTCGACCGTACAAGCTAGAGGCTTTTACACGCGACACGTTCTGGGCAGTGCGTTCTCTCTTACCTTCCAGTCACCTGTTGCAAGTTCTGGTATTAGATTGTCTATATCATGCACTTTTTTACTTACTAGTTTTTAGGAGTTATGACTTGGCGATGATGGCGTTGTTCAACGGACAAGAGCGCAGCCTTTTGAAGTGGCAGGATCTTTTTCATCACGCTGATTAGAGGTTCAAGTTTGTGGCCTGCAGGACCAAGCTGGGAGAATTGTCTCGTGGAGTTTGTCTAGGACAGCTAGCCAAAGGAAAAAAGCTTTTATATCATTAATTGAAATTTGTTGTGTGTCTCATCATCATCATGTTTCTGTGCCTCACGAGCTGGAACTCACCTCCGATTCACATCCGCTCCCGCTTTGACGAAGAGCTCCGCAATCTCTGCCTTTCCCATCTCAGCAGCCAAGTATAACGGCGTGCGGTTTTGACGATCCGTCATATGAACCCACTCCCGCCCCTTTTGACCCAACCCGGCACAGCTTTCGAGCAGTATCGTAAGGAGAGGAACGTCATCATCCAGGACCGCCCTGTGGAACATGCCCAGCCCCGACTCGTCCCTGACCGCGCCGAGGTCGGCTCCCAAGTCCAGACAGCACTTCACAGTCTCCATTTGCCGCATCTCAACCGCCCAGAAGAGGCTCGTCTTGCCCGACTTGCTCTTGAACTCGAGGTCGGCACCGCTCGTCACAAGAAGCTTTACAATTTGGATGTGGCCTCGTCCGACGGCTGCCAAAAGCGGCGTCGACCACTCGTCGTCATCTACTACCGGCGGCGGGTGCCGTCCTGCAGGGGCGGGCTCGGCATGATCCTCAGCTACGGAAGAGTGCCTTGCCAATGGTGACTTAGCCATGGAAGTAGTCGCGTCCCCCTCTGCCGGCCCAAATAAATCAATCCTACTATCGAATGAGTTTGGAGACGCATGGGTAGATAGTCGTTGGCCTTCTCTCGGCCCGGCGGGTGGCGTGGTCCACTGTGAAGTCGAGGGCGTGTGGACGCTCGCATACGTGCTGGCCGCGCTGGGAGACTCGGCGCTGAAGCCGAGCATCGGGTCGAATCTGGGCGAACCAGAGGGTGGCGAGAATTGAAAGAGGTCAGACGGCGATACCGGGATGAACTGACGAGAACGAAAGGTCAACTACGGCCTCGTTGTGACTGTCTTAGATGGATATAACTTACCGGTTCGACGTCATCCAATGTCAGTGGCGTCTCTTTACCGGCTCGGCGTTCGTTCGTCCTCATGTTGATGGCATCGTTCCTCGACTCCGGTAGTGTACTGGCCTGTGTCTGCCCCTGTACATCCACACCGGGGACTCCCAAGTCCAACTCTCCCAAGTTGCCGGAATAGGCTATGTTAGCCTCTGACACGGAACTGTTATGAAGCCTTGTCAGACTTCGTTGCGCTTCTGCTTGGACGTTTTCCATAGCGTGTTCAGCAGCATTCGCGCTCGCCGATGCGTCCGATGGAGAGCCCAGCCAAGAGCCATAGCTGCCCCGCCTAGGCACATGACACCGTTTTTGCATGGCCTCATGGGCCAGCAACAGTTTGTGAGCATTCTCGAGGCATTGCTTTTGCCGTTCCCCTAGCTTCAATCAGCCAAGAGCTTGGTGTTTTTGTTTCTATCTGCCAAAACCAGGAGGGGGAGGGGGGCAGCGCTCGCATTCAACCTACTATAGTGGCGTTGAGCGATACGATTTTGGACCTTGCGTCTCTCGCTCACATCCTCAAGCTGGGCTTGAGACTTTTCCTTCTTTCGGGTCATTGGCATCTGCAGAGTATCCGTCGTTAGACAAGCCTTTTCAGCCTCATGTCTTGCGCCTGTGCTTTAAGGGTTTCCCCTCGGTCCCGACACACACAGACCCATCCGAAGGATATCAAAGTCTTAAAAGTGAATTACCTTGTATGTTGAACCCTCCTATCAGTTTGAGTTTTCTGTGTTGGCACTGTGCTCGGCAGAGCGGCTTTGATGGTGACTAGCATTCGCAAAGGTGCAATATGTTGGGGACCTATGACCAAAGTTTGGGATTGGCCACTCCCGCAGCCTCAGACTATATAGTTTTCGATAGGTGATGGACCTTCCGGCGGTGTCAATTGGATTTATCCAAAAACTATGTATGCCACTTCTAACTCGCAGTAACGTTGATTGCTCCCCATGGAACCTAATTTGTTCCAGCAGGGATTGCACCATCCTGCTTGCCGCTGCACCCAGTGACTGATGAAGGAGACTCACAGGCTCTTTACAGACATGTCGAACGGAAACTGTTTTGGCACCAACTGTGCCACAGTATAAGCCCTGCAGGTCTATGGATGATTTTCTTCGCACTCGGGCAAAAAAAGAAGCCTTGCCTACTCCGTCGACTTTGATTCGTAGTTCGAATTGTCGAACTTGAGTTCACAGTCTGCAGTTTTCAAAACACCCGCGTTTACGACGACCCCACTTTGGAGAAGCTAAATCATCAGAGAAAACGACTCAAAGCTTATTTCTTCTCTTCTCTTCTATATCCCCGTTCCAACTCTTTTCCAATTGGGCTTGAGCGAGCAAAAAGCCTATTGTCTTGACTGGGAGGAAGGCAGGAATTCAGGGCAGCAGTAGCGTAACTGTATCTGTGGCTGTATTCTTACCGGGCTCCCGACAGCTCCTAGCAGGACATCCGAAGCCGTCGCAACCTCAGGAAGGGTTTCTTGCGAGATCGTGACTCGGTTGGCGTCCCCGGAGCTCTGCCAAAACGAGTAAGGATGAGTGAGTATTCGCTGAAGGACGCAACTTACCCTGTGTCAGGACCAGACAGTCAGTCCACTGGCCAAAGGGGATCGCGTGAGGTCAGAAGACGTAGATCTAAGATAGGGCTTACTAGGTAAGCCCTAGGGGACTACTAGTGTCTTAACTAACAGGCTTAGAATGTGTTAATTAAATAAGGGATAATTAGGAGATAGAAAAGAGGGAGCTACTACCTACCTAGGGGGGAGGGGGTAAGTAGAAATAATATAACTAACTAACCCCTACCTATAGTTAGTAACTTTACTACTTTATATAAACTTAGCCTATAATACGTTTCTACTTCTACTTAACCTTAGGCGTACTAACTAGTAGAGTAATAATAGTACTTAGAAGAACCCTAGCGACTTACTAAGGGGATAATACCTATAATAAATAAAATAATAAAGTAACTAGTATAATAAATACTAAGAAGGCTTTAACCTACTAGGATCCTATTAGTTAGAATAACTATAATAGTAGGGATACCTAAGGTACTACTAGTAATAACCTAAGGGATACTATTACCCCTATTATTACTAATTATAGTTATAAGGTTATAAAAAAGATAACTACAGCCTAAGTGTAAGCCTTAATATAAGTAGAGATAGTTAAGGCTTAAAAGTAAAAAAATATAGAAATAATTATAGTACTTTAGAATAAAAGCAACCCTAACATACTACTTAATAGGGGGGTACTAGCTAATTAGTAAGTAGCCCCTAAGTAATACTAACTAAATAATTAGGGAAAGTAATTAGTACCCTTTTAATATAAGGGAGGGAGCTAAGCTAAACTAGTAGACTTTTAGTTTAAGCTTATAGGCTAATTTACCTTAAGTAGTATAAAAAATAATAGTAATAAAGTGCTTTATATAAGAGTATATCTAAAGGGACTAGTAGGCTACTAATAGGTAATATATATAGATATATACTTTAAAAATAACTAAATAAAGGTTACCTAGCTTATTATAGAGAAGTAGCTATATAATAGTGTAGCTAATAAGAATATATAGGTATATAATATAGTTTTAAAACTAAAAGATAAACGCTAAAAACCTAGGTAATTATACTAGGCTTTTATTAACTAGTATAAGGCGCTAGAGGTAGAGTACTTAGACTAACTACTAGAGAGGCTATAAGTAATTAACGTTATTAACTATATCCTCTCTAACCTATAAGATAAGGTTATAGCTTATAGGCTACTAAATACCTAAGAGGCGTTAGATAATATTACTAAGTAAGTAAAGATAATAGGAAGAATCTAATAGAGGGCTTTTATAAATACTAACTACTAAGGTAGTATACTAAAGGGCTTAGCTAGTAGCTATCTTAAGAACTACTTTATGTAACTATAAAGGTTAAAAGTAAGCTATTAGGCACTCTTACACCCCTAACTAATAAACTAAATAAACTAAGCTAAGTAAAATAAAAGAGTAGTATATAACTAACTAAAGGGGGATTAGTATATAACTAAGCGTCTATTATATACTATAATTATAGAAATAAGGGCTACTACTCTAACTAATACTAAAAGCCTAACTATTACTACTATAGATAACCTAGGTATTTAGGTAAGAGATATATTAAGATAAAAGAAGCTATAGGGGTAAATATAATTAATATACTATAGGAATAAGCTTTAGGCTACTAAAGATTTAAAGTAACCTTATAGGTAAGGATTAAGGGGGTATAAAAAAAAGAAAAAGTATTAATTAATATAGGTATAAATTATAATATAGTTAATTAGAGAGTAGTATTATAAATAGGTTATTTACTATAGGTTAGTAATAAACTAATACTATAAGGCCTATAGAGATTAAAGGCTTCTAATTATAGTTAAGAAGTCTTAACTATATAAATAATAGATAACTTTAGTACTAAGAAGATAGAAGTATACCTATTTTAGGTGTCTACTTTAGATAAGGATTACATTATAATCCTAAGTATCCCCTAGGGGAGAGTAGTGTCTCCTAACTTAAGCTAAAAGACACTTAACTAGACGTATTAGCTAAAAGGTAAAAACGTAAAGTAGGTAGTAAGTAAGAAGGCTATTAAGAAGGTATTAAAGGATACTAAAGTAACCTTTATAGTAAGAATAAAGGTTTAGTATATATATACTACTATTAAGCTAGAGGAGAAGCTAAGTCTACCTCCTAAGTATATAGAATAGGCCTATATCTTTAAAGTAATAGAATACTAAAGAGGTACTAAAGATAAAGTATATACTATTAACTTAGAACTAAAAGTAAAACCCCTATAGGGCTTTATCTACCTTTTAGTAAAGCTAAAGCTTACTAAGCTTAGAGAATATCTAGAGAAAGCCCTAACAAAAGGTTAGATCTAGTAATCTAAAAGCCTAATAGGTATACTAATCCTATTTATACCTAAAAAAGAAGGTAAGCTAAAGCTTTATATTAACTACTAGAGGCTTAACTACGTTACTATTAAGAATTAGATACTACTACTACTAATTACTAAGATCCTTAACTATCTATTTAAAGTAAAATAGTATACTAAGCTAGATTTAAAGGATAAGTACTATTAGGTAGGTATTTATAAGGGAGATAAGTAGAAAATAGCCTTTTATATACGTTATAGCTATTATAAATATAAGGTTATACCTTTTAGACTAGTTAATATACTAGCTACCTTTTAGGCCTATATTAATAACGCTTTAGTAAGGTTAGTAGATATTATTTATATTATCTATTTAGATAATATCTTAATCTTCTTAAAAGACTAGGAATTATATATAGCTATAGTAAAGTAGGTACTTAGTAAGCTAGACGCTACTAGGTTAATAGCTAACCTTAAGAAGTATAAGTTTTATAAGTAGTCTATTAGGTTCTTAGGATTTATAGTAGTAAAAAATAGTATTACTATAAAGTAAGACTATATATAAGCTATTATAAAGTAGCTAATACCTACTAGTATCTAAAATATATAGGTCTTCTTAGGGTTTACTAGGTTTTATTACTAGTTTATTTATAATTATATAAAGGTATATACCCTATTAACTAATCTACTAACTATAAAAGAGGGGTGTCTTCTAAAGATTACTAAAGAAGTACTAAAGGTATTTTAAAGACTTAAAGACCTCTTTACTATAGCTTTAGTATTACGCTATTTTAACCTAAAGCTACTTATTTAAGTTAAGATAAATACTTCTACTTTTATAATTAAAGTAGTTTTATACTAGCTTTATAATTATTAATAATACCTTATAGTATATATATTATAAAAACTAAAGGGGGCTAAGCTTTAATATAGTATACTAAAAGTAAAGCTACTAGCTATTTATAAAGCTATATAGTAGTAATACTACTTCTTTTTATATAACTAGTATTAGATAGTCTTCCTAACTAATTACCTAAGATACTACTACCTTACTAATAAACCCTAGTTAAGTAGACGCTAAGGCTAAATACTATAGAATCTTATAATATTTAACTTTAAGATTAAATACTACTTTAGGAAATTAAACCTAGTAGATAAGTTATTTTAGCGCTTAGACTACTAGCCTTCTAATAAAGAGGTTAATTATAAAAGAAGCGTGTTTCTAAAAGACTTCTTAAAACGTTTTACGCCTAAGGTAGTAAGGATAAAGTATATATAGGCTACTAAGAGGGTACTAATAAACCTAAGTTAATTACTCCTACCTAAAGATCTAATACCTAAGCTAAAGGAGGAGGTAATAGTAAAATAAAGAGAAGACTTAGACTTATAGGGATTAGTATAGTAGTAGTAAGTAGGCTAAGGTAAAAATAAAGAAGAAATAGTTAGATATAATAGATAAGTAGTAGTCTTAGAAAATAGTAAACTATAGATAGAGATACTAATAGCGTTTTATAATAAACTAACTAGTAGTTACCTAAGGTATAGCTATATAATAAAGTAGCTAGCTAAGTTATTCTTTTAGAAAGTAATAAAGAAGGATATTAAAGAGTACGTTAAGATATATACCGTTTATTAATAGACTAAGCCCTAATACTATACACCTTATAAGGCCTTTAGAAGCCTACTAGTGCCTACCTAACTATAGTAAAGTATCTTACTTAACTTTATTATAAAGCTTCTAAAGTTAGGAGGGAAGAAGAGGAATAATTTTAATAGTATCTTAGTAGTAGTTAACTAACTAATAAAGTATACCCTATATATCCCTACTTATAAGGTAATAACAGTAGATATACTAGTAATAATTCTAGTTAATAAGGTTATAATATTATATAAGGTACTAAAGTTAATTATTTTAGATTAGGGATTACTATTTATAAGCTGCTTTTAGGTAGAGGTATACTACTAGTTAGCTATTAAGAGGAAACTAAGTATAGTGTATTACCTATAAACTAATAGATAAATAGAATAGTAAAATTAAAACGTAAAACACTTCCTATAAGCCTACTATAATATTAAGTAAGACGACTAGGTAGACTAGCTCCTAATAGTATAGTTTATTTATAATAGTGCTTACTATAGTACTACTAGTATACTACTAGTAGAAGCCCTAATAGGATATTAGCTAAAAGGTCTCTATAATATTTAAAGTAATAAACCTAAGTAGATAGTTATCCCTATAGCTAAAGAGAGGGTTAGTTAGTTATAATAGTAAAGAGAAAAGGTATAATAGCTACTAAGCTAGTTAAATAATACCTATATAAAATAGTATAATAAAAAGAGAACTAAAATTAAGTTTAAGGTAGGAGAAAAGGTCCTCTTAATAACTTATAATATTTATTAAAAACGACTATTATAAAAGCTTTTAGATAAGTACTTAAGACCCTTTAGGATTATATAGGTAGTTAATAGAGGCGCTATATATAAATTAAATCTATAATCTAAGTACTAGATATATAATATATTCTTACTATTATAACTAAAAAAGTTTTATAGTACTAAGGAAGAAAGTAAAGAGATACTAATTAAAAAAGAAAAAGAAGACGTCTATAAAGTAAAGGTAGTAGTAAGCTACTAAAGGCTACTAAAGAATTACTAGTATCTAATTAAGTAGAAAGAATATAGTAAAAAAGAAAACTTATAAAAACTATAAAAAAACCTATATTAAAATTTAAGGGATAAATATAAAAAAGCACTTTACTAAAGGGTTACTAGTAAAGTAAAAGGGGAGATATAGTAAAGTAAAGGTAGTAATTTAAATTAATAGTAGAAATATAAAAGAAATATTACTAAGGGAATACTAATAGGGGAATAAGTAGTAAATAGTTATATAGTATAAGGGCTACTTTTCTTATATTTTAGTATAAAGGCTAAGAAGTATAGTTAGCCTAAAGCTAGGTATTTTAAGCTTAAGAGGGTAGGTAAAAAGAAAATAATAAATAATAAAACCTAAAGTATGCTTTAGGGGAGTACTAGTAAGGTAGTAAAGGAAAGAAAAAGCTAAGCGTTAGAATTACCTAACTTCTCCTCTAACTTTTCTACCTCTAACTCTACTTAGCTAAAAACTTTATCCTTTTTAGCCTTAAAGTTAAGATTATTTATATACTATTAAGAGGTATTAGGGTGTAAAGAGGTACTAAGGGGGGAGTAAAGGATTATATATTATATAGGTATAAGAAGTAAACTACTTTATAAAAAGAGTACTATAGGCTTAAACAGCCTAAGTTTACTTCTAGAGGGTAGTAGTATAAGCCTTAATAGCTATAGTAGTAACTTTAGTAGTTTTAGCTAAAGACTTAGCTGCTTTAGCCTAGCGCTTAGTAGTAGTAGTAGTACCCTTAAGGGTAAAAACCTTATACTAGTAGAGAAGCTACTTCTCCTCTTCTACTTTAGCCTTACGCTTAGCGTTAGGGGCCTTAGTAGTGTTAGCCTTTTTCTAAAAGGCCTTCTTACCTAAGGTTTAGGCCTTCTTAATTTTATCTTATAATAAATAAGGTTAATAAGAGGTAGAAAGGTAGTAGAGAGGTATTAATATACTTATAGCCTTAAGGCAAAAGGTAGTATAAGGGTTAGTCTTATTACGTAAGTCTTTAAAAATATTTTTAAAGGTAAGAGTAGTAGTAGAGGTAGTATAAGTAGCCTATAGTAAGTTAGTTAGGGCCTAGTAGCTATAGGAGTAGCTAACGTAAGGGGGGAAACTTATAGAAATATACTTCTTACTATATATAATAGTATAATAGGTATACTTATTACTAGTAGCTATAATAGTTAGAGATAAAGAGAGGTTTAGGGAGGTACTAAAGGAGTAAAAGACTTATAGGTAGTTTTAATATAGTAAAGAAGTTTTTTAATAGCGTTTAGAAGATCTAAGTACTAAATAACTATCTACTAAAGGTAGTAGTAATAGAGAATAGTATATATAATAGTATTATTATAGTTATTATTATTAGTAGTAGTAAGAAGAGGTAGTAGTAAGCTACTAAAGAACCTTATAAGTCTTATAAGTAGTAGTAGTAGTAGCATAGTAGTAGTAAATAGTATAGTAGTAGTAAAAATAGTAGTAGTAAAGAAGCTAATAGTATTAGTAGAAGTACTACTACTATTAGTAGTAATAGTAGCGTAATAAAAAAATAAAAAAATAACTATAATATAAGGATATTATAAAAAAAAAAAGAAAAAAAAAAGAGAAAAAGAAAATAAAAGTTAGAAGGAAAGAGACTAGCTATTCTAGCTAAGTACTAGTTATATAGGTAAGATATAATATTAACTTCTAGCCCTAAAGACGTAAAGATTTAATAATAAAGACGTTAGTAAGAAGTATATAAAGGAGTACTAGCACCCTTACTTAATAATAAAACCTAATATTATAACTATTATAAAAATAATATAAGTTAGGGCTTACTTACCTAAAATAATAAAAGGCTAGATAAAGATACTACTAAATAACTTTTTAAATTAAGAAGTAATAAGTATTAGTAATAGAATAAAAGTAAAAGCGCTAATAAAAAAAAAAACCTAGTAGACTAATAAAGAAGGTAATATAAAGGGGGAACTAAAGGTATAATAGGTATATAAAAAAGTAATAAAAGTAAGTAGCTAGCCTTATTTAAAGATAAATTTAAGGGAAACTATAATAAAAAGCTTATTATATAGTAATAATAATATCTTAGTTTATAATAAGTAATAATTATATATTAGTCTTATATATAAGGGAGTATAATAAACTACTAAAAAGTTATTTACTATATTAGCCTTTAGTAGATATAAAAAGTAATTTTAAGGAGATTACTTAGCTTATAATAAATATTATAGTTAAGTATAAAGATTATAGCGTTAGCTAGGAGGATAACACTATATCTAAGTATAAAGCTAAAGTAAAAGTTTCTTTAGACCTCTTACTTAGATAACAGGCTAAAGGCTAGTAGTAGACTACTAGCTTTATAATAAGGAGCCTTAGGGTAAGGCTTAGGAGGGGAGGAGATTATATTAGGACTAAATAGTTAGTCTACTAGCTAAAAGGGATTATATAAGGTTAGAAGATATAGATCTAAGATAAGGCTTACTAGGTAAGCCTTAGGGGACTACTAGTGTCCTAACTAACAGGCTTAGAATGTGTTAATTAAATAAGGGATAATTAGGAGATAGAAAAGAGGGAGCTACTACCTACCTAGGGGGGAGGGGGTAGGTAGAAATAATATAACTAACTAACCCCTACCTACAGTTAGTAACTCTACTACTCTGTGCGAACCCAGCCTGTGACACCCCGCTAATAAGACAGTACACTCACCTTTACGCCCTTACGAACGACGTGTAGATTGGATGAGCCTGCTTGTTAGAATCTGGCGCTGCTACTAATGTCACTTGGCCCTGGGAAGGAACTTTGTAGAGGGGGATGGTACCTCAGGACCAGCATAGTCACCTTCGAAAACAAGGATGTCATGCTCGATAGCCATGGTGTTTAGGTCTTTCCGGAAAAGTACGTAATGTAGAGTATGCGTAGGTTGAGTCTCACGCAGGCTCATGTCGCTCATTTAATATGCTTGGTTTACTCTCGCTTCATTTATTTTTGGTCCGCTCTTGTATTTCGCTCTCCCTTTGCCAAATGAAAACCTTAGGCAAGATGATGCAACACACCTGGGATGCACGAGTATACGAAGTGGGCTTTTTTGGGACTAGGTGGTGAATGGTATATCAACTCACTATCAAATCTGGTTGAGCTGAAGCCCACTGGCCCACGCATCTTACACTCTCACCCCAAGGCGCTCTGAGTTCAGCCATCGCAATCAATGTCCTCTTTGTCTTCGGCCGAAACCCAATTGGCACCCTAACTGTAATTGTCAGCGTCGGCTACCCAGCCGACGTTTAATTTTGTATGGCAAACGATTCGACGCTAGCACGACATGGGGTAGCCGACG
>JASUDE010000463.1:0-37785 GCA_034509685.1 Colletotrichum cereale | reverse complement strand
CAGTCAGCCCCTCCCCCCCCCCCCGTTCGAGCCCATTTCCCTCCATGGTCTCCTTACGGCAAGCCGCAAGGCAGATAATCCGCATCATTCGGTAGCTCCAGTTCAATCAGCTGTGCCGGAGCGCGCCTGAGGGGCGGGGGCTGAGATGACAGAACACCGGAATGGCGTGACTTTTCGAGTCAAAGGTTGCATTACTGGGCCTCACCCTGCAACCACTGAGAGCTCGACGGCCCGCCCTGCTCCCTCTCACCGTCCGTGGACCTACTGCACCTTGGCTGCAGGAGGGCGTTCGGCAGAGAGCAAGCATCGAAGCGGCATCAAGCACCGCCGGAGGTTTAGAGGGGGTCCTGCATAAGCATCCGAGCACGAAGCTGCCGACGAGTTGTCACGAGATGCGAACTCTACGTCGTCTACTCTGTTGCGACACCAGAATTGGTCAGTTACTAAGTGGCCGTCCGTCTGGCTGGCGAGGAGGCTCCCAACGCGTGCCCGCGAAGTCGAGTGGTCATCATTTCCGTCCAGCGTGGAATGCGGGGAGCTTCTTCTAGCTGCAGAATTGACAGGGCTCGCCCTCAATAGTCGCATCGACGACTCGAGTTTGTTTACCCCGAACCCCAACACACGTAACTGGCTGCCTCCGAAAGCAAGCGTGCTTCCTAGCTAGACCGCCACGTCCATCACTTGGGCCATAGAATAACGAAGGGCCTAGAAGCGGCGCTCTAGGCCCGGGTACGCTTCCCCTGGGGCCGCGAACCGGTGGTGGTTGAATGGTGGTGTGCCCTTTCTCCCCAACGACTTTCTTTTGGGAGGCGTTGGATATCCGGAAATTGGCGCACCACCCAGGCCGGGGAAGAAGGTTTACTAGGGCATGCCCAGGATTCCTCGTCGCCAGCCGGCCGTGTTGCAGATGGCAATGCACGCCTAGTGTGGGCGCCTTCGCCCTTTTCATCCCAGTACAACCGTACCCGTTGGGCGACGACAGACGGACTGGCTGGTGGTTGAGCGAAGACGGGCTTGTTCGACAAAGATTATATCCGTCGCGCGGCTCGGCCGGTTCTATCGAAAAACTGACATCTGACACGGACGACAGTTCAAACTGCCGACCCCCAGATACGGCTTAGCCGGCGATCGGTAGGACTGACTACTCCCGTTCCGAGACCAGGAATCCGTTGCGAAGGGGCATTTGTTCCTGCTCGAGGGCGCCTGGCAGATGAGCCTCGACCAGCAGAGGGAGTTCGCGACGACAAGTTCCTTGCCTCCCCTTTTGGAGATCCGGGGGGTACCTGGACGGATTCAACCAAAGATACTACCATGCCAAGACTTTGCCCATGTTACAAAGGGGGTTGCTTTGCACCCGACGGCGGCTGAAGAGTGGTTCCGATCCCTCGGTGTGCCAAAGCAGCAGAATTCATGGCCCTCGAGCATCCCGCGATTTGGTCAGTTCTCATGATATTCCAGTCTGCAGCCGCACTGGCGCCCGGTCTGGAACTCTGCCCTGATGGTACAACATCGAAGATCCCCCCCCCCCACAATGTAATCTCTGATTCTCTTGTCGGTCGATTCCCCCGCAGGGCTCTCTTTCATAGCAGACAGATATGCACATTTCTAGATGCGAGCCAGCCCAGCCTTCCGAGCTTAGGACCCCCTCGGTTGGCGGTCAAAGGGAGTACCCCGATCTATTCCGCGCTTCTACTAGTCGACTACCGCCACGGCGAGACGCCCAAGATTAATATTAAATTAATCCTCGTACGACAAGCCCTCCGAGATTTTTCCATACGAGTCTCGGGTGGCAAGTGAGGCCGGTCGAGACACGGTCGTCGGAACAGGCTTTGGCGACCTGAGCTGTGCCATTGGTGACCGGCCGGCAACGCGTCGATCATCCCAAGCTGCATTGGGACTCTCGCATGGTGCTCACATTTCAAGAGACAGCGCCACAGGACCCCAGCGGTGTCAGGCAGGTCTCTTTCGGCTTCAGATAAGCGGTGCCAGGCCGTATATCCGTAAGTCCAGCCGCAGGTAAACATCATGTCAGTCAAAACCTCGCTATTCGCACCTGCTCGGGCGCATCGCTATCCCGTGGTACCTCGTCCATATGCAAAACTTTTGCTCCATGTCCAACAAGACGCCCAAAGTCAGGCAGCGTTCCTCAAAGACGGGATCCCAGTTTTGACATTCGGCGCCGGAAGCTCTAGAAGGGTGAACAGGATCGTCACTAAGCAGCCAACAGGTGAAACCGGCCACCATCCTCGAGGAACCTGTCTATCCAGCCACATTGGAACACCAGGCGATCAGATACCCACTACGTGAAAGATAAAATAAAAAAAGAACAGTCCGTGAGCCTGCAAATCTTACAAATCCTTCAGATGTTGTACATAGCACGGCCATCGGCTGGTCTAGCCCGGGACAGCTGGGGCATGCCTGCTTCGCTTCCTCTTTTTGTATATATAGTACAGAGTACAATGTACATGGCACTTGTATCTACAGTACCTTTTTTCTAAGCTTGTCGGTAGGTGCCGTGCTGACAGCGAACCCCATTGACCGTGTGGCTGTCAAGCGGCAGCTGATTGACGCCTTTCAATCAAAGAACCCGGAGATCCTGGCCGGGATAGGGACAGTAACGTTCCCGCAAACTTGGTTAGAGGGTGGACGACTATCCCCCCCCTCCCCCCTGCTGCAGGCGATACCGTGGTATGTCGAGGAAATTTGAAAATTTCCTTCACCGTTATCTGGCGTAGGAATGGATTCGACTGCCGCTCTCGGGTTCTAGGCAGGAGATGTTCTAGACCCTTTCGCCACCCACGGGCGTCAAGGACATTCATCTGCCGTCGAATCCATTTGCCCCCCTTACCGTGATCGTGATGCCCAACACAGCCGATCTACAGGCTATGCGGGTAATACGCGGGGGTTGTCGGCGTTGAGTTGCTGCCAGGTTACTGATACTGCAAACACAACCTCGGTGTACGTGGAGACTGCTGTATTGCATTAGCAGTCAGTCACATGACCAGAGCGACACCGAGACTGTGATACGCCTCCTTGCGGATCGCGTGGCCCCCAGGGATGGATAAAACTCGACGTCCAGCTGAGTGTTGCAAAAGCAAGGTGGAAACCCCACCAGCCCTCCAAGGGGCTCTGCCGCGCGAGGGCTGTCAAGCGGTCAATGCGGGCTACACATGGTCCAACAGACTTTCGTCGCAAGGTCGCCAAATGTTGATCTCGATGCCCAACCACTACCACAGACGGCACTCCCGACCACCATCGCTGTTAAGCGACGGGACAATGCCTCCTTTGAACAGTGACCCCCTAAATACATCGTATCACGCATACTGAGTCTTGCCATCGTGGGCAAAAATTCCCCCTTCGAGTGTACACCTGACAGGCCCCAATACGAAGTGGAAGGGGAGGGGAAGGGGGTTCTCTCCGTTGTATCGTCGTGCGGGCGCAACTTGCTGTGTGTGTACTTACCGCAAAACCTGGCAGCCAGTACCGTTAGGGTTCATGGGTCATGCTACTTCTTCCCATGCCCCTTATCGGAGCCAGGCCGACCTCCAGTTTCCCATACATCAGAGCTTCCCATATCAGGAAGAGGCGAAAAAGAGCTCCGAGGGCGGGTTTGAAGGCGGGTGATCTCTTGGTGGCCTCAGAAACCGCTGCCGAGGTGTCTTTTTAGAAACTCCCCTGAAGCAGAGATATGACGTGCAGCCTCGTGCCGGCGAAGTCAGCGTGAAAGCTTGGCTCTAAAGCCTTGATCGAGTTCCACCCCCGCTCAATGAATGATGGTCAAACAAAGTGCTAACGAAGTCGTCTCTGCAAACCCCGAATCAACCTTATGACATGGCGTGTTGTTGGGTTTGAATCTCACTTCGGCCAGCTACGGTCTTGGAAGCTCGGTTGCCCGAATCTGGTCATGTTGCTGTGTTGGTTCCATTAGGTTTGCCGGTGCTTTACCTATGCCAAGCGAGAAGGGGATGAGTAACCAAGGCATCCAGCCGCATCAAAGCACCATCGCCGAGATGAGGTATCCCGAAGGACTATCGGAATGTACCACTTGAGAAGGACTCCGGCGCAAGCTTGGTGACTAGCCTTTGGGTGTGGCCAATGTTTGCATTATCATAGACAAGCGTAAGCTGATTGTCAGGCGCCGAAACTAAGGACAACAAATGGCCAACGTGGCAATGAGTATTGCCAGTTGCGTCAGGTCCCCCAGCGTCGAAAATTGATGGACGAGATTCTCCTCCGCCATCTGTGTACTACCAGTTCCTGTACTCGTAACCAACCGTGCTCGTGTTACGAGCAGTAAATGCTCCGCTTCACCTAACAACGGCAGAGTACCCAGGTCTCAAAGTGCACCCAATGGGATACTAGACATTGCAAACTTTATTGCTTCGAGAGACTATTGTCCGTCCGTCCAAACAGTGTGATACAAAAACGGCCGACAACCAGCTGTACCAACCGGCGGATGGCAGGCACCCACTAGCGAGGACGAACGATGTCAAGGTCTGATGACATACGCCTCCCTAGAGTTGCCTGGCTCTGCGCCGTGCTTGTACGAGGTGAACGCTCTCGCAGGAATAGTTCTCGACGAAGCGAGTGTTGCAGGAGCGGTGTAGGGCTTGTAACGACATCATCACTCGATGCGTGCCAGTGGACGTTAAGAGACCAAGTGCCCCAGAACAGGCCTCTATGAACGCGGGTGCACAGACTTGCCATGTTGGCGTGAGATGGAAGGAGTAAAATGCCTAGATAGCTGTACTTGCCCACGCCAGCAGACTGTCGTGTCTCAACAGCCAACGTTGCCTCGAACCTATCATGAAAATGGGGCTCGAGGTTAAGAAACTGTTGATAAGCGGGTGTAATCGGTAAGTTTCGGCTAGGCTCGGCCTTTGATGGTATGCTTGGTCGTTGGCCGCGCCAAGGCCAAGAGCGTATTGAGTGCCATCAACGTTGCGGGCTAAGATCCTCCTGATCCGGATGTCAAGAGCAAACAATGCCATGTTCGACACAGGTCAAGATATGCATGACAATAATAGATGCCGAGTTGCCGTGGCACAGTTGCCAACCCCGATCGACCAACGAAGATCCATTCCTTTTCTGGGTTGTTGGTGACGGCCACCAACATAACAAGTACCAACAGGCAAACAAACGTTGGGGAGCAAACACGGCACAACAAGCCCTAGGAGCCTTCGAAATCGGTCAATTTCCGTCGCTTAGGTGCTCTTTTCCAAGAGCCAGGGTCGACGAAGCCAATAGACGGCGGATATCGGCTCGAGTGGTCAGTCAGAGGCGGGTTCGACGGATGGACGGCAGTGCGTGATCCTGATTTGATGTCGGCCTTGGCGGGTATTTCTAGACCCTCGGTGAATACCATGTCTCCCTTGTTCCCCAGTACATCTTTGCCAGCTTCCTCAAGGAGAATACCAAAGGCCAGCAGAGCCGATTCGTCCATGCTCCTCTCGTCAATATTTCGAGCGCCGACTTGATACGAGGGGTTGCGCTGAGGACCACCCAAGGCAGAATAGAAATGGCTGGCATAGAAGTGGACGGACTTGAGGAGGTCGGAGTCTGGCAACGATGTACGACCGGAATCTGGCAGGTTCCGCTCGTGCGACATGTAGACATCGAACTCGGCAAAGCGCTCGGGTGCGGCCTTGCGGCGAAACAGCACCTCTTCTGGGGCTAGGGCAGAAGCGTTGACGGGATGTCTGCTCAGCTTGGGTGGTTTAGGGCTGGCATTGGGTGGCCTCTCGCCCCTGGTGGCGGCATCCAATCTGCTATCAAATGTGATCCGACCTATCCGCTAGTTAACAGCTTGTTCAGTAAGTGGAGGTGATTTCGTCAAACTAATACCTGCGACGGCATCGTATACATTGGCATGCCGTTGTGGACGCTTGATTTCTTCCACCGGAGGCTGAACAGGTTCCAGACCACTGGCGTTAGACCGAACTTCCATTTCTGAACCCTTGCATTGCCTTTGCAGGTCCATTCTGATTGCAGTTGATCAAATCAAGAATGATGGAAATAGATCCGATAGATAGACTGAATGTAGTCCGATAAGTATGGGGAAATGCTGAGCAACGACGAATGTTCGGGTTTGGAATAGCAGATGGTTCAGAGCTAACGTGGGTTAATAGGGGTAGACGGCAAGGCAAAATGTTCGAAAGAAGGAAAGAGACTTGAGATATCTGCGAAGGCCATAAGATTACGACGCTAAAGAGGAAAACGACGAATGATTGTGACCTGGAAACCCGAGGTTGACGTGGACGTTGACGTTGATGAGTGAGGCCCTTCGTGCCTTCCTTTGAATTCTGAGGTTTAGGCAGGAACCAGAGTTGAAGTTTCGGTAAGTGGGTCTATAAGAGCATGTGTGACCAATGGCAAGGGTTTCTACCTGACAGCGCTTCTAGTGTCCAGGCGTTTTGCTGGACAGGAAGGCGCTGAGGCTTGAATACCTACCTAGGTAGGTACCTAAGGTACCTTATGCCGCGAAGCGACCGGTCTAGGTACCTGCGCAGGTACCTCCCGCACCTGCGTACCTAAGCACTCGCTTTATTCGACATCGGAAGCCGCCGACATCATCGCAACTTCATTTGGTGACATCCAACCTCAGCCTCAACTCGGACATCATCGATCTCCAAGCCCGTTGTTTCTCTTGCGGCCCTCATCTCTAAAGTCCCAGATGAATGCAGGCCCGTCTGTTTGCTCGCTCTACGGGCGAGCTCAGCCCGGACGGATTCGCGCGAGCCACGACGTCGGAGCTCGTCCGGTCTTTCGCCGCCGCTCCCCACCACCGATTTGATGGCGAGGGCGCCGAGCCCGAGGCAGAAGGCCGCTACCAGCAAATCTGGGCTCACCGAGTCGGCGTCAATGCCCTGGCTCTGGACAAGTTCGATGGCCGCCTGTAAGTCCCCTTGCTTCTCGACCATGCTGAAGCTCTGCCATTTAACATGAAAACGTTTGATGGCAGTCTTCTTTCTGGCGGTGCGGATGGTTCGGTGAAGCTGTGGGATCTCCATCAGGAGGGCAATGCCCGTGCGTCTCGCATTCTCCGGCCCGTCGCCAGTGTTGCCCGCTCCGTCGGAGACGACACTAACGCCCACAAGCACGGCATAACCCATCTTGACTTTTTCCCCTTTGATTCCGAGGCCTTTCTCTCTAGCTCGTTTGACCGTTCGCTCAAGCTATGGTCTACTCAAAGGATGGCTGTATCGGCCAGCTTTGACCTGAACGCGAACATATATACCCATGCAACCAGTCCCATCGCCAACCACCTTTTGGTTGCCTGCGCAACCCAGCATTCATCTGTTCGTCTGGTAGACCTCAAATCTGGATCTGCCATTCAATCTCTTGTCGCTCACGGCGGTGCTGTTCTCTCAGCAGCCTGGAGCCCCCGCCACGAGCATACCCTCGCCACCGGCCACGTTGATGGAAGGGTTCGGGTCTGGGATATTCGGCGCGCCTCCGGCTTAGTCGGGCAGCTCGATCAAGAAGACAGCCTCGGTGTTATCCATCGCTTCGACCACGCTATGGCCTCTGGATTGGATTGGAACCGCACTCCCCATTTTCGCAGCTCAGCTCGCGCGCATAACGAGGGCGTCAATGGCTTGACCTGGACCGACGATGGCAAGTACATCATATCAGCCGGCCTGGATCGTCGAATCCGAGTATGGGATGCGGCCACTGGCGCAAACACACTAGCTAGCTTTGGCTCCATTATACAGAACCGGCAACCCAAGACTGTGAGCTTGTTTGTTACGCCCGCCCGGCTGACTCCGACACACCGGGATCTTCTATTTTACCCAAACGAGCAAGAGATACTGGTCATGGACCTCCATGAAGGCACTTTGTTGTCCCGCTTGCGCGTGCCTGGCCCGTCCGGGGTGACCGCAAGTCAGGGCAGTAGTGGCCTGAATGTGAAGAACCGGACAATGAGCATGGTATGGCGTGGCGACGGTGGCCATGGGCTTCAAAAGGGTCCTGTGATGGGCGGCGGAAGTTCCTTTGGTGCAGTTTACACTGCCCACCTGGACGGCCAGATACGTTCCTGGATGCCTCAGCTGCCTGGGGCTGAGGACGACGACGCAGCCCCTGATCCAAAAGATGCTGACGAGGAAGAGAAAGCACGCAAGCGCAAGGCCCTCGATGACGCTTTCAGGAGCTTGATGGGAAGACAAGTTACATTCAATTGATTGCACCTATATCTACCCTTGTGCGATCTCGATGCTCGGCCTCTCATCAATATCCGTTCTAGGAATGCCGAAGGCAACCCGAAGCCCGTCTGTGTGGCGAATATCTCGTCGACAGCTGTCTCGACCTTCAGGTGAAGCTCCCTAGGGTACACTCCTTCGCTTTCTAAGCAAGCACGGCAAGCCGCATTACTCCGGTGTCGAGGGGCTAAAGTCGACATTGCCCCGCGATGGCCCAGAGGCCTCCCTCTGCATGTCAACTCAAACTTCGTGAAGACAGGGGGGCAATGCCGACTTTCAAATTCTCGACGGGATCATCAAATCTCGATTGGAAGGATGCCTTTGAGGAGATCTTCCCATGATCGATGAGGGGTTTACCTTCTTAGACCCTGCTAGTCGCTATCTGTTAGGCCTCCTGGCGCTCATCCTTGATGCCAAATTCGTTGCGACCTTGTGTAGAATGGCAACTTGGATACGCGATAATGGAAGGAGGTGAGTCTCGCCGAGCCCGCCGAGCTACGGCTTTCGTCGGCACTGCAAGCGTGTCGCGACCATCTCTCATTCGTTCCATGCGGATTACTCGGATCATCACCGCTCAGATGCCCATGCATCGATAGCCTTCTGCTTGCTGCCCACCCGCCAACCAATCCATTGTCCACCACAGCTATCTCCATAGTGCCGTTACATCGGCAGGACGGATTGGAGCAGGTCTCCCTTGACTTTCATCGCCATTATCCCTCAGCCGCTCGCCAGGCACTACAGCTCACGGGCCCCTTACCGCGAGCATCCGGACGCACGGGGGGTTTCCCCGCCATCTCTTTTGACGTCCTGCATTAGCTCCCGCGCCGCTCTCAGCATCATGGTTCTTCATGCATCCGACTCGGCTGTGGAGGGGAGGCCTCGATCCAATCAGCTTAGGCTATTTAATTAGCTGTTTTCTCCAAGGCGGTCGGTCGACTGCATCGAGATGGCCAAGCTAACAGTATGTTGCAGCCCATAGAGGCGAAGACAGGAACTAGCCCACCAATGCTCACTACGTAGTATACGACCCATAAGACACCACCGTGTGTGGATCGGAGCAGGGAGCCAGACAAGGATGATCGAAGATCAGATGCACACAGCCCAATAAGCAATAAGTCTGCAACAACAGCCGAGCATCGCCAGGGGGGCGGCGTCAAAGCCAACGGCTCGGTCTAGCTGACAGGCTAGACTCCGTTCAGTCATCACCTAGCTCCCTAGTCGGCTCTCACTTGGCGAACATGTTCGTGAACTCCGTCTCCCAGATACAGAACTGACGGCTGTTTAACCCACACCGCGCCATGATGTACTATGTACGAGCCTCACCGAGTGTGCGCTACACATGCAAGTCTTGCGCCCGGCTTGGCCCAGACACGCAAATCCTTCACCGAGATTTATATTCAGCAGTCACATGGTCTCATTGTCCTGCACGTCAACATTTACGGACGCGTGCGATATCATACTAGTAATCATCTGTCTTGCCCCAAGAAAGCTTCTGCCCTGACCGGTCTACCACATCCTCAATCCGAGAGGAATAGCGCAGGGGCTTCCATGAAATGGGGTGATAATCCTTCCATCTAAACGGGATTGCTGACCGCCCCGAATATTAGCTTCAGCCCACTCACCCCATTTGGCAACTCACTGGCGCACACCCAGCCAGGGAACAAGTGCTAGGGTTACACACATACTTTGGGGCGGCATGGCCTGTCAGGGCGGAAGTGACGGTGGGGGTGAGCGGCGAGGCAGGCGGACGGGGGTAACAGACATCGTACTGGGATGTCACATCACTCGAAGTCATGCCATGGGAGGATCGTGATATCGTATGTCTAGGTTTCAGACTTAAAGAAGAGGGATCTGCGGGCCAGTGTTTGGAGACTGCCACCTACCCCTTTGTGAATACCAGACGGAGGAATTTACATATGCCTTTCTGAGAATATTCTACCAGCCTCATGCTCACCGCACGCGACGCGTCTGTTTCGGACTATTGCTGATGGACTGAAAAGAGGTCTGAGCTTTTGCATAGATGGAGGGGGGAACAGGTGTCTGGATCCTAAACTTATTTCTTACACGCAGAAGCAAAGGGACCGAAATGGCAATGTCAAAGCTCCATAGAGCAGGGCAGTTGCCACTGGTTATCCCTGGGGTGGAGAGCAGTCGACGGAGCAGAGCCCGACTCCCCGGGCTGCTTTTGAATTGTGGGTCGGCCGGTCGGCGGGGGTGGGCCTGGGCCGGCAGGAACACAGACCACTTGCTCCGATGATGAGACCCGAGGCTAGCATCTTCCGAACCGTTCACCCCGTAGGATCCGTAACTGACACGGCTGTTCAATTCCCCAAGCATCTGGCTTATGGCCTCTTGCACCCGTGAGGTAGGGTTCGATGTTGTGTAGGACATTTGACGGGGCCTATCGCTCGGTTCGCGCGGATATGCTGTACGGGGATCAAACTCGGCCTGGGTCCCGACTCACAGCTTTAATCCTTGGGTGGATGAAGGTGATGGTATAAACTAATAGAATTTGTCTGTAGGGCCAGGAAATGCAAACGTGGTTACTTGGGCTCATGCATTCGTGTGAATCCGATGACGACGACGCATCATGATCCCCGGAGCCCCTCGTCCGTGAAGTTTTCTTGGGGCGAGACAGCAACGCGCATGCAACTTTTGCGTACTAATTTTCCCGGCCGGTTCACCCGCGGGAGGGGGGGGGGGGGAGGAATTATCTCATAAGACTTTCGATGCGGATCGCGTCCGCTTGTTCCGAATCTTGATGGCAATTCCGGACGTTCACCGGGCTTGGACACGCCGTGCTCATCGACGCGAGGCCCGAATCGTAACTCCGTATCATCGAGACGAGAAAACTCGGGGCGTATCTACGACGAGGACCGCGCCAGAAGACCCATATACCTCTAGCCCGTCGTCGGGTGCTTTCCAGCGACCCGGAGGCGGGTTGCCGTCGAAGAGCTTTCCGAAACCCCTTCGTCCAAGGCTCTACGGGCCGGAGTACTCAATGCGCCATCTAACGGTCCGATAATGGGGAGAGTATGTAAAGAGGAGAATGGACGGCCAGTTTCCTTTCCACTCGGTAGTTGCAACCGGCTTCGGGCCGCCGCTGTGACGGTGACGATCGCCCAGGTCGTGCCTTGACGGACTTGCGACGTTCATCGATATTTGGAAAGACTTGACCTGGACTAGGTTAAGATTAGTGGCTGGGAAAATGACCTCTGTGTCCTGGGTTTGTTACATAGACTCACAGGCAAGAGGTTGGCCGTGGACCATTTGTACTCAAGGGGCGGGTTATTGTGTCAGTGGACTGGCACATCGTAATGTTATCGTATCAGAAAAAACATCAGCAGCAGTAGCAGCGGTATGTTAATTACAAGCCTATCAAATTCTACAACATCGTGGTCAAATTTGGACATTGAACTCTTTCCGAATACTTATGTGTACTTATATCTCCGCGCCAACAGTTACACAAACATACGGCACTTACCTTACCTATGACGTCCGCGCGCTTCCGCGTCCTATTATCAGTCTGCGCCAGAGAACATACCAGCAAGATCTTCAAATAGGCCTTGTGTGTGAGAGTCATAGTCCGAGTCGTCCCCGATAATGACTTCATCAAACCCCTGGCCGGCGAACTGCACAAAGCTCGCCGGCACAGGCCGGATGTCCTCCGCCGAATAGGTCTGCATGGAGTATTGTGTGGGCGGGTTCCCGTGCGTCGACGACGCCCGGCTTAGGCCTTCGGATTCCGTGGGAAGCGACTGGGGCGGCGTGAATTCGTTGGCGTCATGGGGCTGCCGCAGCCCCCTCCTGGTAGCCCACTGTTCATAGATCCTTTCGAGCACCCGGTCCCTGACGAAGCGGTTGTAGAGAGTCGCTCTATCGCTGCGTGCGAAGTCGGGGTCGTGGAGACTGAAGTAATCGAAGATGATTTCGTTGCCAGAGTTGGCAAAGAATTCATGGAAGTTGCAGATATCCTCGGAGAGGGCGCCGTCGATGTAAGCCGACGAGGGACGCGGAGTGTTGGGGAATATGGTCTCCCATATGAAGAACCACTGCTCCTCCTCGGAGTGCCGCGGATCCGCTCGTTTAGACACCTGTCTCATCCGCTCGGCGGTCAAGCCCTCGTGATTTGCAATGTATCCCCGTTCCACGACCTCGCAACCCCTGGCTCGCAGGTGCTCGTCTCGCATATCCTCGCTTTGAAACTCGACGCCGCAGCAAGGGCAAGTGATTGGGGCCGGATGGAAGCGGTACAGGTGAGACTTGACGTACTTGATCTTGCTGAGGACCTTTTTGTAGCATTGCCGGTGGTTGTCAGGATCCTTCTTCCAGAAGGGACAAGCGAGCGTTTTCGTTGGAGGTGCGGGAACCTTTGGTCTCTTGAACCCCGGAGCCGTGTGCACGTCCTCATCCGAAGCGGGGTGTTCAGGCAGGTCGGAATGCGACCGCTTTCTCGACGAGCGGCCGGAGTCGATTGTATTGGAGCTGGCCCGCCGAGCTTGGCTTTGCCCGCCTTGCCCACCCCTTTGCCGGACCTGCCAATCCCTGAAACGCTGGAGGACGTTTGCAATGACAGAGTCAAAGTGAGGGGCCAATGGGTCATCTAGACCAAGCTCGCACGGTTCGATCGGGGAGTTTGGTATCGAGAATACACTGGATTCCACGGAGGATTCATCGCCGCTGTCGTTTGAGGAATCAGATTGTTCCCCGACGGGCGAGAACACCAGTTTGGGTATGACGTTTGCATGCCAGTTGAGGGGCAGTGTGGGCGGTCCAGATACCGGCCGCGGCTGTTTTTGTACCGCCGGCCGAGCCGTCCCTTGGCCACTCGATGGCCATGTTGATGTTTTGAGTAGCAGGTTTGGTTTGTAAGAATGACTGCCGCCGGAAGGTATGATGTTGGGCATGGTCGTGGTTCTAATCCTTGGCTTTAATGGACTTGACTGAGGGCCAAACTTCGGTCGCAAAGTAGCTGTTCCTTTGACTCGCCGCAAGCCTTTCGACGAGTGAAAGAGAGAGTGTGCCGGCTCAGTACTTTCTAAGACCGAGTCCAGGTGGCAATCCCGAGCCACTGGCTTCACTGTGACGGCCGCTTTGGTGTCTGCGGCCAAGCTGTGTCTGCGGAGGCGTCTCTTGGACTGTCTAAAAACATCTAGAGCCTCATCGCACTCGGATTCGGACGCCGGACAGCTGAAAGCAACCGCCTTGGATTCGTAGAGCACCTCAGAGTCTACCGTATGGCGATCGTAAGCAGATTTACTCTGCTCGCAGCGTGTGTGCTGTGTGTCGGAACCATAGCCCGAGTCGCCCGATATTCTCTTGAAGTGTCGCTCCCCCGTGGACTCCGCGTGTTCCTCTATGCCTCCGAGTGGAGGACTTCCTCTCTGATGCTTTCTGGGATTGTGGGCCTGCTCTTTGGCGCGGTATGCCAGGCTTGAAACTGTTCCTGGCTCGAAGGATGAGTGACGCCGTCCTTGCGGTTGTAGAGGTTCAGTTGCTATAGCAGCACGATCTCTTGACGAGACACAGCTAGAAGGCGTGCCGGCGTAATGGTCATCGGCGACAGCCGCACGGCGGGCGGTGCGGTTCATTCGTAGAAACTGATACGCTAGATCTCTGGAGGCCTCGTCGGTACGTACTGGCGCGTCGACCGATATTCTCTGTGCTGCAGCACCGCCATGCTCTTCTGTAGACCAGACTCTCGCTGGACGGTTGCTTGCGACTGTTTTGTGACCCATGACGGCGTAAAAATCCAATGTTCGGACGAGTTCGCAATTGAGTGGAGTGAGTGAGATGTAGGGAAAAAAGGCCGGATAAAACGAAGAGAGTGGGGGAGCCAGGCTCTGAAATCCCTCGAAGGACATCGTCGTAAGACTTTCTCAAGGGCGCATTCGCGCTCTTTGGCGTTATGCTAACTGCGCCTTGCCAGGGTCGTGATTGCGCCAGAGCTAGGCAGAAATATGCAGGTGCAGCCAATGATGATGATGCTGGCGACCGAGATGGTGGCCCTAAACACGACTCAGAGTGGCGGATGGAAGTCTGGTGGACTGCGCAGCTTTGTGCAAGTGCTGCATCACGTTCTCTCCCACAGTTTTTTCGAACGGTTCAAGATCTGGAGAGCCTCGTAGATACCAAACAGCGCATTCGTGCCTTTGAGATATCCTTAATTGAGCGGAACAGCATTATGGCCGAATGTAGGGCTTGGAAACGTAAAAAGGTCATCCTCAGGATCGCATATCAATGGGAAGGCCTGCTGGGAAGTCCGTTAGAGAGAACATTGCAAACATCTTCATCAGATCAAATCGTCCAGTGCACTCGAACAGCCTGCAGAAAACCGATCAACCTAAACACCACAAAAATCGCATACCTTTGCAACTTCAGAATGTCCCAAAGATCTGCACCTTCCGCTGCCACCACGACCAATGGAGGGTACGTACGACGTACATGGGTGCGACGATGATAACGTTCTGACTGTGGATGTGCTAGGTCGGTCGCCTACCATGGCTCAGCGTCGATGATGGGCGTGTATCTGCAGCAAAGCCCCGTAGAGTTGCCCGAGAGACTACTCTCAGTCGCTGGCACACCATCAAGGCGGACTACCTCGAGCAGCCGCCGCCAGGCGCAACAGACGCTGACAGCGTGGGATACGCGATGGCATCAGGCTGGCCAATCGTCATGAACGGCACCCCATGCAACGGGCACAGGGGGGGGAGGGCGGGTTTCGTCGGCGTGGCGCATCCAATTCAGTGACGGTTCGCTCGCCATCATTCAGTTGCGGGCAACAAAAGGATTCAATGGGCAGCGATAACTGGGGGATTGAGAGAGGCGTAAAGACGTAAATGCAAAAAATGCATGGTCGTTGTAGCGAAGAAGTTAAGTTGGGTTGACTTGGAGAGGTGGGAGCTTTGTGCTCCAGATCGGGACGACGAAGTGGACCTGGCGGGGCGTCTATGTACGATAACTGCATTTTATTACGAATATACCCATTGATACATATCAGACTGACTAATGCCTCTTCTCGCTCCCACTCTTTGAAGGTCGGCGTCTTCCCACTTATAACACGACAAGACCTTAGCATCGCATCTTATCTTTCGCATACTATTTCTCTGGCGGAACCTTTGTCGAGTGAGTCTCTTGTCCAACCCATCGGCCTTCCTCCGCCGTAATTCTCATCCCAATTCTCACTCATTGACCCTTACTATCCAACCCCATCTCACCCAACATGTCCACCCTCTCTCAAATATCCGAAGTCTTTTGGGGCCTCGTCGGCCCTTGGACTTTCATGTCTTACTCCTTCTATTACCTGCCTCCCACCATCCTTGGCCTCATCCGCTCCGCAGACTTCGCCACCCTCCTGTCTCCCTCCCGCCTCCAGAACGTCTGGTTCTCCGCCTTCTGGGCCTGGGCGGGTCCTCAAATTCGCGCCGGCAACTCGGACCGCATGGTCGCTCTCCTCGAAGGCCGCGTCACGAGCGGCAGCGCCGTTGAGGACCCCGTCCACCCGCCCGTCAGTGGCGTCGTGCTGGAGATCGGCCCCGGGTCCGGGTTATGGGTGAACCTCTTCTCCGAGGGCGGTCAGAAGCCTGACGCGTCCCAGGGCGGCGTGAGACGCAGGGTCGCGGAGGGCGTATCAAAGGTATACGGTGTAGAACCCAACACCGACGTCCACCTTGCGCTCAGGAAGCGGGTGCAAGAGGCCGGACTGGAAGGCACGTACGAGATCGTTCCCACGGGCATCGAGTCCCTCTCCGACCCTACGGTGTGGAATGGCAAGATTGAAAAGGGCAGTGTCGACTGCATTGTCTCCATCCTATGTCTGTGTAGCATCCCCGAACCTGAGAAGAACATTCCAGAGCTGTATTCGTACCTGAAGAAGGGCGGGCGATGGTATTTGTATGAGCATGTGAAGGCGACGCATAGCTGGCCCATCCGGCTCTACCAGCGTAGGCGAATCCCAATCGAAGCCGTCGAAGAAATAATCGCCCGTACTAATGCGCAACGCAGGTTTCGTCAACCTCGTTTGGCCTCGTGCCTTGAATGGTTGCCAGCTGTGTCGCGACACCGGAAAGACCTTGAGATCTGCAGGGCCCTGGGCCAATATTGACGTCTCTCAACCACCCGCCGAACCCTGGTATCAAATAGCGCCGCATATTTTTGGCACCTTCACCAAGTGATCAATATGCATACAATGGATACAATTGGACTCGGCTTAAGCAGACGTCAAGACACTGCAAGGTAATCAACCTCCATACGGGATGACTCCGACATTTCATCAAGGAACACGGCTCTGCCCATGCATAGTAAATTGAGTTGGACCACATGTCACAAATGAATCGGACGCCATAATGTATAATTAAGCAATACTTGCGTTGATGAACATAGGTAGCTAGCTACACTCCACGTTTCTCGGTTCCTATTACCACGTCTCTTTTCCACTCGTTACCAGTTATGGCCTGCCTAGCGTTGCTTGGCACTTCTCGGTGCCTGTGAAGATGTCCTCGACGAAGTCAAGAAGATCGTGGACGTACTGACACCACGAGAGTGACCTTTTCTCGCATATGTCGTACACAATGTTTCGAACCCCTTGAACAATGTCAGCCAGAGCCGGTTTTGAGACATCTCCCGTAGTCGGCTGGCTGGATACCCCCAAGTCGGTCTGGGCAGCTCGCACCAGGCTCGAAGGGGCGCGTCGACCAAGGTTCTTGTGTCCAGCACCGACCAAAACAGCATGAAACAGCCTTGTAACGTCCGAGACGACCTCCATGGCCGAAAGAATTGCTTCCATCGTCAACGGGACGTAGGGGCATAGTAAAGGAGATGCTTCGCACCTCGCGCCCAAACTATTCTGGAGTCCTTGGATGGCGACCTCCAAGTTGATGTTTGACAGCACGTTCATGGCGTCCTCGACCTTGAATGAAGAACATGCATCGGGAAAGAACAGACAGGAAAAGGACAATGCCCATTTGAGGCCGGCTCGGAGTGCATCGGCGTTGTCTGATTTGAAGGTCTGAGGGTCTAGGGTCCAGGGAAGCCAAGGGCATCTATTTGAGTCGGGATGGTCCTGACACCACTCCAAGGCCTCGTACCAGGGAGGAAGACAGGTGTCTGTACCCATGGATAGCTGTGCTTTGAGCTTCAGAGGCTGCTTGTCGACATGATGTTGCGAGAGGATAGCGGCAGAAGTTCCGTCCGGTTGACAATCGATATTGAGTTGGAAGCTGGGCTCTCCAGTTGTGTCGTGACGGCAGCGTAAACCTTGATTAGTCTTGTCAAACGTGCAGTAAGCCCCACTGCTGTCTTGGACGACACCTGTGGTGTGGTTAATGCAGAAAGGGCCCTGCCCCAGAACGTGATTGTTGACGTTGTCTTCGCCGATGGATCTGTCGAGAAGCAACACGTGGTATTCTTCCGTGGAAATGTTAAAGGTACCAAGCATGAAGCAATCCTGATTTGGCTGATGGGATGTACTGTCTTGAGTAATTGCCCGGTGGTTGGAAACGGCTGATGACCAATGGATTCTGGAGACTATTGCCGAAGTAGTGGTAAAGCTCGGTGTCGAAGAAAGAGAGACTGCTTTGGCGAATGTGGTCGAGGCCAGCAGCATGGGAGACACGAGTATTGTGGTATCGAGCTTCATGATTGTTATTGCTGATGTATTGAGTTTTGAGACGAAAAGAAAACCAAAAATGACGGACGTGGGTAACGGAATACCGGGGGAATGGTATGAAGGGTTGGACTGTGGATCGGCAACGTTGATGTGCTTGGGAGAAGTGCTGAGTGGAGAGTCGAGTTCACGTTTCCTTGAATAGTCGTCGAGTGTCGGAGGGAGCCGACCTCGCGGGAGTGAGGTGCCTTCCTCGTCATGTTGAAAAATAGTCGGGACAGGAGCGTCGTTGCAGCTGCCCTTTGTGTCTTTGAATGAAGGAAGGTTACTACTACTATGCGGAAGGAATACAAGAGAACGGGAAGGAAAGAGAAGACTCGTAACCTCCATGCCCCCCCCCCACTTTACGAGGAAGGAGGAAGGAGGAAGGAGGAAGGAGGAAGGAGGAAGGAGGAAGGAGGAAGGAGCATGGCAAGCAGGCTGGTGCTGGAAGGAAGCCTTCATCGATTGTTATTGTGTATCTTCTCTTCTTTCCTTTTCCGAGAGCCTCCGATGAGAAAAACCAGCGTCTCATCATTTGTTAAGAGCACTTCGGATCCTGCACTGTTCAACTACTCGCCATTGGAGCCAACCGCTGCACACCAACCCTTTCGGCCTCTTCATTGAGCGCGTCAATCTCTGCCTGAACCAAGGGAATCCCGCTCACTTCTCTTTCCTGCTGGTTCAGTTGCTCAATTTCGCCCGGAAAGTAGATTCTTTCCACACCCGCAGCCTTATCCGAACCCACAACACGCTGGTACAAGTAGTCCATTCTCTCGCGGAAGTCATCCAGGCTCATAAAGAGATCTGGCTTGATGGCGACAAGGAAATGGCCCACGTCGGAGGGCTTCGAAGGATCGTACGGGCCAGTTACGTGGCCGGCAAAGGCAGACCCCGAAAAGACCCCCGAGAACACGTCCATCATGATGGACAGCGCCGAGCCCTTGGGCCCTCCCATGGGAAGCATGACGCCTTCCAACGCCGAGGCTGGGTCATCCGTCGGCCGGCCCTCGGCATCGAGAGCCCAGTCGAGAGGAATCTTCTCACCCCGCCTCTTGGCTTTGTAGATTTTGCCCCTGGCCGCGACCGATGGCGCCATGTCGAGGATGAACGGCTTGTCCTTCCCGGGCGCACCGCAGGCAATCGGCGAAACGCCCATGAGCTTACTCTTGCCACCCCAGGCCGGCAACGCGGGGCTGGAGTTGGTGAAGACCAAGCTCATCATGTCCGCATCCAAAGCCTTCTGCACGACCCACGCAGCCATGCCGAAGTGATTCGAATGCGATATGCTGGCCATGCCGATGCCGAAGGTTTTGGCGGACTCGACCGCCGCTGCCATACCTATGCTCGCCGCCACAAAGCCGAAGCCGTTCTTTCCATCAACATGCGCAACGACAGGGGTGACTTGCTTGATTTCGGGCTGTGCGGCCGCATCCAGAACGCCCTGGCGAATGCGCTCCATGTAGGAGGGGATGCGATTCATCCCATGTGTGTCGACGCCGCGGAGATCGGCGGCGATGAGGCAACGGGCAATGATTGCGGCGTTTTCGGCCGGCACGCCGTTGCCTTTGAGAATGTCTTCGACAAAACGGCGGGCCTCAGAAGCGGCGACTGGGATCTTTTGTGATTCGTCGGCCATTTCTGGTTGTTGTCTCACCGAACAGTGTAGTGTACTGTTGGATGCCGGAGTTGTGTGGTACTGAAATGTCAACGAATAGCTTATGGGAACTCAACGTGCGTGTGGAGAGAAGGCGAGTGATGATAAACACCGGCTTATGAATGTTATTTATGGTTGTTCAGACTGAAGCGCTGACACCTTAGTCCTGGTGATGAATCTCGTTGAGCACGGTTGGGCGGGAAGTTTGCCCGAGTGCGGATTTTCTCCGGCTCAACAAACCCCATGGACGCGGGAAAACCCCGCATGTGCCGGGTTTCCGCCGCTATTTTCCAACTACATCTTTTTTTCCTACGTCGGACATTTCCCGACCCTTCTCTCCCAGGCCCAAGGCAGACAACAGTTGAGCTCACTATCGGAAAATCACTACCTGGATCGTCGGCGATTCCACAAGAGATTGGAACATGCCTGAAGCGGGCAACCCCCGTCAACAAGCCCGGCAAGCTAGGAGAACCCCCAGGTTGAGGTTGGCTTGCTCTCGGTGCCAGCGGAGGAAGATCCGTGTAAGTGAGGACATGTAGAATGACGGAGTATGAAACGGGAACTGATTGGAAGCAGTGCGATGGTCAGCTTCCGGCGTGCAACAACTGCAGGAAAGCCGGAGTGGCTTGTACTGACGGTGAGAGTGTTCGTCTCCGAGACCTGCCAAGAGCGTGAGTCGTGCCGTGACCTTCAGTTTGGAGAATGCCTCTGACCGCAGGATAGCCAAATTGCAAACCTGAAAGAACGGATCAGGTGGCTTGAGGACATCGTCCGTGAAAGGTGCTCCGATGTGGATCTCAGTGGAGGCCCGGCTGGTGACCTTGATGTGGATGCCGATGATAATGAAACCTTGGCACCGGACTCCATCATTGAAGTCAGTAGTGAGCAACCCGAAACTGATGCGGTGCATCCAAATACTCAAGAGGTTCGGAGGCAACCACTCGCATCTTCGGAACCGCGAATGGCCGATATCACCGCCAGCAGCACACTCTCTCACGAGATCGGGATGGTCTCACTCGGCAGCAGTCAAGATCCGAAATATATCGGACCCTCAAGTGGATACTTCTTGGCTCGCCTCATGTTGACTTCAAACCGGCAGGACGACCACACAGCCTGGTCAACCAGGCCCCAAGCGCCAACGTTTTCAATACCCGCAGCTTTAGTTGAGGCGATGCACGGCCCAATGCCGCTGCCAAACAAGGAGCATGCAAGACAGTTGGCAGATAACTACTTTGATGCCATCAACTGCCAGTTTCCTATCCTACACCGGCCAACGTTTATGAATTTACTTGATCAAATTTACGATAACGGAACTGACACAGATAGCGGGACCACAGGCGCTTTTCAGGTATTCATGGTTCTTGCTCTTGGTTCAACTGTCCTGTGTCGCAGACTACGGGCCCGTCTTCCGGGAGAATCGTACTGCCTCTCGGCGATGCAACATTTCGACCGGGTCAGCGTCGACAGCTCGATCCCGGGCTTACAGTGTCTGCTCTTAGTGACGATATTCACGATGCATAGCCCTAACATGCGTCTCAACATTTGGTACCTCAACTACCAGTGCATCGCTGCTGTCTTAGACTTGGGATTGCAGCGCGATATCAACACCAACTCTGGCATCTCCTTTCTTGAACAGGAGATGAGAACTAGGATATTCTGGGTCGTGTATTCGCTTGACAGGATGATTGCAACTATGATGGGACGACCGATTGGTTTACGGGATGAAGCATGCGACCTTCGGGTGAGTTCCAAGTTCTATCAACGAGACCAGCACTTACTGAAATCGTCTCAGCTGCCGCAAGCTATCGATGATGCCTCCCTCCAAAGTTTCGGCCAGCTACCTCACGATGTACACGCGGGACGTATGGCCTTCTCAATTCATTTATTCCGGCTGGCAAAACTCAACTCAGAGATCAAGTATGTCGCCAACAGTGTCGTTCGCGAAACGCCTAGGTACGCATATCCTGCGGTGATCGATATCAACGAATGGCAACACGAGATGCTCCTGCAACTGAATGAATGGTACGGCGGCATTCCCGAGGTGCCCGGCTGTGAGTACATCCGTACCATTTGCCAGGTCAGATGCCAGGGCCTTCGTATGCTTGTGCTACGACCTAGTCCTGCCATCCCGAACCCGTCTCCTGGGTCACTACAAAAATGCTACGTTGCCGCACGCGAGACTCTGCTCCTTTTCGATCAGCTCTATAAGCAGAATCTGCTTATTCACACTTGGAGCACATGTCATTCCACAGTCTTGGGCATCATCACCATGCTGTACTGCATCAAAATGGCCCCAGAAATCACCAGGCAGACTTCGTTGGATATTTTCATGTCTGATTTTAGCGCTGGCTTAGGGGTCTTGGCTGCTACAGGGGAGCACTGGTCTGGAGCGAAACAGTGCAGGGACATTCTCGACGATATGGTTCGGGCGACTATCCGGTGGATCAAGGATGCTACGAACCATTCATCTGCAATCGGATCTCATACTCCACGTCGGTCATCAAGGATCGAGCCGATGGATGTTCAGACAAGAACCCCGTATGATGATACCACTGGCCCGAACGGCACGCCAGTAGCTCGCCTCGGCTTGTCTGAGAGCCTGTCTCATCCGATGACAATGGCTCCTATGACGGCGGGAGTTTCCTCGACATTCTTGCCGCAAGATCCCTTTGAGTCATTTCTTACAAGCACCTCGTTTGGTGAGCAGTTGCTGGGAGACTCGCCAAACTTGGACAGCATAATGCGGGGTCTTTTCGACGACTTCATACCGACGTACCCTAGCTTTAGCTGATAATATATGTATCATGTACATTTAATGAATGTGTATTATTAAAGTCTCATGAGTGGCAACATTCACAATTGTTGCAGGTTCTAAGAAGGACCATCTGCTGTGAGGAAATCAAAGTCGGCACCTCCTTCAGCCTGCAAGACTGAGCGTAAGTACAGTCCCCGATAGCCGCGAATTCTTTTCTTTGCCAACCAGGGCGCGTTACTGCCTCCATTTTCCTCCTCCTTGACCAATGCTTGTTTCTTTTCGGCTATTCTTCTCTGGATTTCGTCATCAGATATCTCAATCTTGATGATGCGCTGCTCGACGTCGCAGGTGATGATGTCACCGCTCCGGACAATGCCTAGAACCGACTCGGGATCGGCCGCCTCGGGGGAAATATGCAGGACGATGGTACCACCTGCTGTGCCGCTCATCCTACCATCGGACAGTCGAAGCATGTCTTGCACCCCTTGCGAGGCGAGCTTCCGGGGGATTGGGATAAGGCCGGCCTCAGGCATGCCGGGATTGCCAACAGGTCCGATGTTTTGAAGAACCAGAACACTGTCAGGGGTGACCTCCAGGTTGGGGTCATCGATACGGAGGGCCATATCTGCCGAGCCCGCAAAAACCACCGCGGGACCCGAATGCTTGAGAAGCCGACGGTCCTTGGACGCACTCTGCTTCATCACGGCACCGCCGGGGGCGATGTTGCCGCGGAGCACAGCCAGAGCCGAGGCCGGGTACAGAGGATCGTTGAAGGGCTGTAGGCAGTTGACCAAGCTATCCCGGGGAATAGGGGTGAAGGGGGTGCTGTCAAGCTCCTCGCCCAGCGTCCTCCCGGTCACCGTCATGGCATCCAGATACAACAGGGGCTTCAGCTCGTGCAGAAGGGCTAGCATACCGCCGGAGTTGTGAAAGTCGTCCATGTAGTTCTGCCCGCTGGGCTTCAGATCGACGAGGAGCGGCGTCTTCCTGCCGATCTCGTCAAAGGTGTCGAGTGTTATGGTCCCGGCGATGGCTGGATGGCGCCCGATGATGGCCATCATGTGGACGACAGCGTTAGTAGAGCCGCCGATGGCTTGTAAGACCGTGATCCCGTTGAGGAAGGACTCGCGGGTGAGGAGATCCTGCGGCTTGAGGTCCCGCTTGTGGAGGGCGACGGCAAGCCCCCCGGTCTGCTCGGCGATGCGCAGCCTGGCGGAGGAGACGGCCGGTGCGGTGGCGCCCTTGAACGGCATCATTCCCAGGCCAACGAGGATGCACGCCATTGTCGACGCGGTGCCCATGACACCACACGTGCCGCCCTGTTATAGTTAGCGAATGATATGAGCCCGGGGATAGAACGACGGGGTCATCACCGTTGGCGCAAGCTCATCGTTGATAGCGGAAATGTCCTCAATGTCAATCTGACCAGCTCTATACGCGGCCCAGTTGTTGCGGCAGTCGGTGCAAGCGCCAATCCGCACGCCCTTGTGACTCCCCGGCATCATAGGGCCAGTAACGAGATGCAAGATGGGCTTGTTGGCGGAGATTCCGCCCATGAGCTGAGCTGGCGTCGTCTTGTCGCATCCTGCTCGCCGTCAACCCCCGTGCACCTTTCACCGGCAGCGGTCTCCGCTCCCACCGGACTCACTCACCCCCGATAAGCACCACCGCGTCGCACGGCTGCGCCTTGATCATCTCCTCCGTGTCCATGCTCATCAGGTTCCGGAGGTACATGCTCGTGGGCGAGGCGAAGCTCTCGTGGATGCTGATGGTCGGGAAGTCGATGGCCAGGCCACCGCTCAGCTGCACGCCGCGCTTCACGGCCTCGATGAGCTGCGGGACGTTGGCGTGGCAGGGGTTGAAGCTCGAGTAGGTGTTGACGATGCCGACGATGGGCCGCGACAGCGCGTCCTCGCTGTAGCCGAGGGCCTTGATGAAGACCTTGCGGAGGAAGAGGCTGAAGTGGTTGTCCCCGTACGAGGTCAGGCCCTGCCGCAGGCCGACGCTGGAGTCGATCGGCGTCGAGAGGTCATAGTCTCCCGTGACTGGGGGGGCCTTGCCGTCTTTGGCCGGTGTCCTCGTCGTCGTAGACGACGTCTGTTCGCTCATGATGGGAGGTGTTGGTTAACGAGACAATGTACTTGCTCTGTTGAGAATTACAAGTTTGCACATCATGGTTAATCGGCATGAATTACTTCTCCGCCAATGTTAGGTGCAGGAATCCGGATGTCGTGATCGTCCCGTCGGCAATAGAGCGGACGAGGGGCGCCTGATCAGTGCTGACGGTACCTAGGTTAGAAGTGTCGGCACATTGAAAATGGGCGAGCGGGCGGATAAATGTCGGCGCCATAGTTGGAATAGATTTCACCACCGAAAATGGAGAAACCCGATAGCACATGCATTTTACACCTAAGTACACATAGGCATATAAAACTTAATGCAGTATAGGTAAGTAGTTAAAGACATTGAAGCTGTTGTTATTGCAAGCTGTATAATACTAATTATACAACTACTTAGTTAACAATAGTCTTCTACTTAGCCACACTCTGCGCGACATGCCTATAGAAGTCAGTAGGACACCTAAGTCAATAAACAAACGGGGACAGACCTCCAAAGAGCTAGCGAAACAGGACTGTAAATAATGTTAATATTCCTTTGAAAAACATTATGGAAACTGTTTTTTGCTTACGCATCCTCCATCAGCGAGTCCTGTGCAGCAAGCTTGCCTAGCGGCTAGCACTGGGTGAGGAACATCCCGGGCGACTTGTGTTGCCTCAAAGGCACTGGTCGCAGCTACGAACAACAACAGAATGGACGTAGTAAGCTTCATGTTGATAGTATATGTGAAAGTGAAGAGTTATAATGAAGAATAGTTTAGGGGTGTTATGTGTGTTGACAAGTCAAACCCTGAGAAGAGATATTTATCTTTAAATACTTGTCGTAAAATGAATTCCACGGATTTTGCGGATCTAGATCTGACGATCCCGTTTCATAAGGGTCAGATGACCATCCGTATTACGCAGTAGATGATAGTCCGTCCCACTGATGAAACTATACGAGTCATGTATAGACCTGTATATATTGTCAGGAGGGGTTTATTCCTCATCAATATGACTAATAGGGCCCATCAGGGCCCACTAGATACCCCCTTGTTAGGCACCTAACATATTTCTAGGTGTTTTCCCTCTAGGATAGTAATTTAGAAGATAGAGGCACTTATAGATGTGATTCCTACGCAGGCGTCTTGTCTGTCCTGATGGTAGGTTATTGGAAGGTTCTTTCTATAGCAGCAGGTATTCTGCCGGTGCATGCACTCTTAGTATTTTGCCGGTGTTTCTAAGTGTTAAAGTGCCAGAGTATTTTACCAGGTCCCAAAGCCGTTCTTAAGCGGGGGTGCCTCCACTTTTGTGACAGTGTTATAAGGTGTATAATACTAATTACACTACCAATGGATTGAATTTTATGGAAGAACGTGTATTGCTACGTTATCTCTGTTGTGTATATCTTATATGTCTTACTCTATTGCCTACTTGTTGGTGTTATTTCTATACATGTGTGGCCTCAAGGGCCAAATGCACGTCCTACCAGATTATCCCCTTTTCAGGTAGAATTTTAGGTTTTATCACTCCCCTATAAACTCTGTCTCTACCGGGCAACCACCCTCCGCGGAGGTTTCGGTACCACTCCTACGAACTGTGAACCCGGACACACTGCATTCATACATTCCTAAGTATAAAAGTCAGTGGGACACCTAGGTCTCTATAAATGAAGGGGAACAGACCTCCTCGGTGTTTCTAGAGCACGTCTGGAAATAATGTTAGTATTCCTCTGAAAAACATAATGGAGACTGTTGCTTGCTTACGCATGCATTGTTGCCGTCAGTTGAGCAGCAAACTGGCGCAGCGGCTAGCACTGGGTTGGAAACATCCCGGGCGACTTTTGTCGCCTCTAGGGCACTGGTCGTAGTTGCGGCTACGAACAACAACATAATAGAGGTAGTAAGCTTCATGTTGATAGTAGATGTGAAGTTGAAGAGTTGAGATCCTTATTGAGAGATGAGGGACGTTATGTGTGTTTATAACTGGAATACTAGAGCGGTATTTAACTTTAAATACTTGTTGTGAAACGGATCGCGCGGATCCCGTAATAGATATGGATCTGATGATCCCGTTTCATAAGCGTTAGATAGCCAGACGATAGTCACACTGATATAGCCATAAGAGTCGTGCCTAGGTCTGTATATCTAGGCGTTTTCCTCCTAGGATGGTTACTTCGATGATAGAGGCGCTTATAGATGCGCTTCCTATGTACTACGTTTACAACATGTAATGGACCGCAGCGTCTCTTACAAAGAAAGAATATAAAGTAATTGTACTGTTCTAATTTAGTATGCCAGACGATGTCGGCTAGAAATACTGTCATGACGTAGTCTGTGCGTGTAGTAACCCACAACCTATGGGTGTTACAACTGGTACTGTATTAGCAACACGAAGCTGTCCCAGCTTCACGACACAACAATACTTGAATACTATATTTGAAACAGGGGGTTTAAAGTTCATACTACTAAACCCTAATATAGGGTGTATTGTATCAATAATCCGTTTATTATTCTACACGTATCTATACGTGTAGTTGTGGTTACTTTCCAGCCGGGCATAATAACTTTGTTGCGATGTTGACCATCGCTAACCCCGGAGTCACCGGGCTTAACCCCAATGACTCCTCGGGCTATCTGCGGTGGATTCATCGGATGATCGTCCGGGACATCCACCGCCAGCAACGGTGAAATACCCGACCATTCAACTGGGCGGCCCACGATAGTTACTCTTCTTTACGGATACGCACAAATCAACAGGGATTTCTATCCCTATTGTACGTCACTTCCACCGATACGTACGGTCAACCTTATCACAACTACCTGTGATCTGACAAACTTAGATAACAGGCTCTAACCTAGATGTCTATAAGCTTGCTAATTAACTGATGCTGGCAAGTAAAACCTTGCTTGTGAGATGTACTGCTGGGACCATTGTGCTTAGCTACCTACTTCACTGCCTTCCTATTGCATACGTGTGCTGTAAGGTATAAAGCCTTTGTTTTCCATCCGTGTTCAGCGCCGGCCTTAGCTCGTACAGGCACGCCAGGCTAATGCCGGCATTACTGGTCATGTCATGACAATACACGCCATCATGCTGCAAGATCTACCTGTTGCAATCGACCGGGATGCCAGTCTTCGTCAGGCTAAGCGGTGCTGAGGCGCTGCTGCTGCTTATGGTCGCCGCGCTTGCTGTTCTAGTGGTTGCCGTGGCTGTTAAAGAAGCCGAGCCATGGGAGACACAGACATAGACATTGAGCTGCAGGAACTAGCCGTCGTCGTCAGGGTCGGGGTTTTAAGCGTACAAGTCGGCAAAGGTGGTAGTAAAGCCATCGAGGCTGCCCGCGCACGTCGTGCTTCTTGTCCGTGCTGACGGAGTTTGTCCGCCCCATGGCCACGGGAGACGGAATACCACAAAATTACGCTAGGAATTGCATTGCGGTGTTTGTTTTTATAGATATCACAATTCGCTTCAACATGAGATTTCTGCCTTGAATGCTTCAAAATATTGTACTGCACTCTATCACTGCGGCCGATCCGCCGTAGAACTCTTTACACCTTTCCCACCGCAGTCACTTCCCTTTTCCTATCGCTCCTCGCCATGTTCAACCTCGACGGGAAAGTCGCCCTCGTCATCGGCCTCGGTCAATCGGGTCCGGACGGCTGGGGCATCGGCGCCGCGTGCGCCGTCACCTTCGCCAAGCAGGGCGCGCTCATCTTTGGCGGCAACCGCACCGTCGAGTCCGCGGCCAAGACTAAGGCGGCAATAGAGGCAGCAGGCGGTGTGTGCGACGTCGTCGCGGCGGACGCGACGTCCTCCGAGTCGGTCCGGGCGCTCGTGGATGCCTGCCTCGCCCGGCACGGCCGCGTCGACGTGCTCCTGACCAACGTCGGGCAGTCGCAGCCGGGGTGCCCGGCGACGATGGCGGAGGCGACGTGGGACGCGCAGATGGACGTAAATCTCAAAAGCGTCTACCTCGCGTGCCACCACGTGCTGCCCGTCATGGAGCGACAAGCGTCTGGCGGCAGCGTCGTGTGCGTGTCGAGCGTCGCGGGTATGCGGTACATCGGCAAGCCGCAGGTCGCGTACAGCACGACCAAGGCGGCTATCATGCAGTTCGTCAAGGCGACGGCGGTCATATACGCGGGGAGAGGGGTGCGCCTGAACACGGTCGTGCCGGGGCTGATGGATACGCCGTACACGAAGGGCCTGGCGCAGCGGTTCCCGCATGAGGGCGGCTACGAGGCCTTTAGGAAGATGAGGGACGACCAGGTGCCAATGGGGCGGATGGGGGACGCGTGGGACGTTGCGAGCGCGGCTCTGTTCCTGGCCTCGGACGAGGCGAGGTATATCACGGGGCAGAAGATTGTGATTGACGGTGGCATAACTTCATCCACGGGGCGTGTTTAGAATGGCCGATTGTCTTTATTTTCTTTTTCCCCTTTCATATTTCAGTAACACGCAATGTCTTGCTTTTATGAACAATACACAATACTCATGAGAACTAGTATACCTGATTTGTTTAGATAAAGTAACAAGAAAGTGTAAACTCACACTGTCTTTGGCGTAACGATCAAGGTCGAAGGGGTGGGACCAAATGACGAACAAACTTTTCCTAGCGGTGATATTATTCTAGATTTCGACTTTCGGATAATTCGCAGATGTTGTCTGACTAGGCAGATCCGCTTGCCAGCCCCTTTGCCACAAACTGGCACATGTATTCGTCCTCCTCTGCAACCTCAAAGTCGAACCTCGTAACGTCCTCCCTGAACGGCCAAAGGTAGGTGCTGGTAACCCTTCGTGGCGTTTGGGTTAGCTTCGTCTTCGTGGCTGCGACATGAGCGAGACTGCATAGCTACCTGTGATGTTCCGCGCTTGCCTGGTACTCCTCGAGCGCTTTGCGGTCTTGGTGGAAGCTCAGCAGGGCGAAGTGGTATCCCTTGCTCTTTTCTATGGGATCCGTGACGGAAGGCCCGCCGACGATCAAGCGGTGGTCCTTGACGCACGGCAGAGACTTGAGCGCCTTGAGCTCGCGGACGAACGTCTCCCTGTGCTCCTCTGAGACGTCCGGACGGAACTTGAAGAGAACTGCGCCTTAGGGATCAGTAACCCTGCTAACATGGTTTTGCAGGGGAGGGGTTGTCGCCAAGACGAATTAGGCCAGATCTTACCAATATGTACCACCGTCATGTTGAGAAGCTGTTGAGCGAACGAGTACGAACCAGATCTATGTGCGTCTGTGGTTCCATTCAGAGGGCCAAGTTGTATGTCAATCAAAACGTTGCTTTCAGGAGCGAAGCGGGCAATTCCCGTGAGCCACTTTGGACAACATCCACACAGTGGACGGGGTTTGTCCGCCCCCTCTCCCCCCGCCTGTGGAGGCGGATCTTAGTCTCCCACCGATTAGCTGGAAAACAAACTACCCCAGCAACCTCACGAACACCTTGGATGCGCCAGGCAGTTCGCAGGGGCCATATCAGTATTATAGGTGGTGCACGTACGGGAAGATGCCGCCGATATCAATGAGGTTTAGGACGGTAAGGTACGACTAGAGGTTACAGGACTTAACGGTGTAGAAATACAGATTCCGGTCAGGTCAAAGGCACAAAGACTGTGTTGTGCCACAGCGTATTAGATACGATAACTAGCTGCACTTTTCCCCCACCCACCACCCCTTTCAGCCATGCGTCCGACAGGCTTGGTAAAGTGATCTGTGCTGCTTACATGGGCAGGGGTCGGCGCTTATATTGATCCTGCGGCTGGAAATTACCTGAAGGCTGAAACCCCACAGAACGAAGTACATAATGGCAGCAATGTCTTGACCAGATTTATGGGTATGACTGATACATACATGACCACACGACATATGCTTGTCGTACATGCTTGCGAATTGCGTAGTGTGTGAGTGTTGATGAGAGGCACGTCAGGCTGCCCCAACCGTACCCTTCTTCCATCGCTACATCGAGCCAACAGCTTTCGACTCTTTGTGTAGGACGACGGATCAAGCATACTGCCCATCACGTAGTGCAAACGTTCTCAGAATGCTAGCAAGTTTTCTAGGATCCTTGAAACGCAAGATTGAGGAGGATGAGGATCCGGGGCGAAGAGTACGGCAAACCCCTGCCCACGCCGAAGCCAAACGCTGCTCCTTGGAGTTGCCAACTGAGGCCAGACCCATGCTGTCTGCGCAGAACCCCATAGCTCGGGGTATCAACACAGCGGCTTCAATAGCGTACAGTCAACTAGGCTCTAACTTTGGCCCGGTCACTGCAGGAGCCGGCTCATCAGTCATCCTAGGCAATACAACCAACATCTATATCACAGGAGACCAGCGCGAAACGGGGCCGAGTGAGTTGAGAGATGGCCAACAAGGATTCCAAAAAGATTTCAAAAGTAGAGCTCCCTAGAAACCCTTCATTGGAATTAATTGGCTGACAGCTCCAAGAGTGGTCCAGAAGTCTTCGGTATGATTATATGCCGAGTCGGCGTTGCCAACTTGACAATATAACGGTGGCTCCAGGAACCTGCCAGTGGTTATTCGAGACCAAGGAGTTCCAAGAGTGGCATGAGAAAGCGGTACCCAAGAGCAATTACATGCCAATCCTGGTTCTGAAAGGCAAGCCTGGATCCGGAAAGTCAGTTCTCTTGAACACAGCTTTGCAACGCTCCGAATCGTTATCCAACGATTTGTCTCAGAACCTATTAACCATCGGCTTCTTCTTCCACGCCCGCGATGGTAAAATTTTGGAACATACAAATATGGGATTCTATCGCAGTATTCTGTCTCAGCTGTTCGAGCAAATTTCGCCTTCCCCGGATGTGTTCAAGGTTGCCGAAAAGCTGCAGCTGCCAAGCAACGACGAATGGGATGTTCACGTTCTCAAGAGCACAAATCTCCAACTACTGGCTTGCCCCAGGAGCCAGCAGGTTGTCTTGTTCCTGGACGCACTCGACGAGTGCCAAGATGAAGGGCAAGACGATTCCTCGGGTGCTACTGATATCGTTGAGTTCCTGAGCAAGCTCTCGGAGACGAGCGTCGGCGTCCGCGTATGCATCTCGACTCGTACAGACGTCATCTTCGAAGGCATTCTGGAGCCGACACATGTGATCGATGTCAATGCCCACAACAAGGCGGACATTTGCAAATACTTGGAAGTCGAGCTGAATAAGATCAAATTTCGATCAGACTTCCGACCAGGGTTCCGAGCAAAACTAGTGTCAACCATGTCTCAACGGTCCTCGAACATGTTTCTGTGGGCAAAGCTTGTAGTGGAAAGGATACGGAAAGTGCATCGATCTTCCTCCGAGCAGCTTGTGCTGGATGAAGTCAACAAGACACCTGAAAAGCTGCAAGACCTTTACAGGGCCCTGCTGGAAAACGCGGATCTTGAGAGGAGTGAAGAGGCTCTCACACTGCTTCAGCTGGTCCAGGTTGCGGTCAGACCTCTTACCATACTCGAGGTTCAGTCGGCATTGAACCACTCCAAGGTCTCTGTGGAACTTTATGATACTTTGTCCGAAGGCATTAGGGAACTGACAGTGGACGACTTTAGCGACCGCATACACGATCTCTCTGGAGGGCTTGTCGAGGTGTCCGCCTCCCTTGCTAATCCCATACATCGTGGCAATCCCTCAACAGCCAAAAAGTTTACGCCAGTTGTGCAGTTCATCCACACATCTGTCAAGGAATTCTTGAGAAATGGGCATCTGCAGGCGTCTGAACCCAGGCTTGATTCTGACCCCGAAGCTCAGTCTCACCTTTGCGTCGCCAACATCTGCATGCGCATCCTCGACACGTCGGAAGCAGCCATCTTGGCCGCCTCCGACCACCAGGTGGCCGCTCAAGAAGCTTCCTTCCTACGATACGCCAGCCAGTTTTGGACTTTGCACGCCCGCAAAGCCGACGAGGTGATGGATAGCAACGTCAAAGTCTCTTGGAACTTGACCTGGTGTTCCGATCAATCCCGAGTGATTCTCAAACTCTTCAGGAAATACCAAGATACCTGGCTCTATCGCAACAAGAACGACATACCGGACTGCAGCCACCTTAAATGCTCGTTCGGTAATGAGAAATGCGATGTCAGCACAGACACGCGGGACTGCCAGGAGAGTCTGCTCGTTATGCTAGCCCTCGAGGGCTGCGCTAAGCTTATTGCCTATCATGCCCGGGAATGTCAGCAGCACAGCCGGTGTCATGAAAACCGCCACATCCTTGATCGAGCATTCTTTTATGCCGTCCATCGAGGCTGGGTGGCAGCGGCGAGATGTGTCTGGGAGCTCGCCAAACAGAAGGGCCTAGACATCGACGTAAATATGCTCCATCTCAACAACCACACTCCGCTCTACATCGCATGCTTCAAAGGCAAGGCTGAAGTGGCCGACTTTCTCCTCCAGATGGGTGCGAATCCTTTGATCGAGGTAGAGATGCCGTACAAGCTGCCGCTGCACGCAGCCGTTGCCCAGGGCTATCTGGGCGTTGTCCATCTACTGGTTCGGCGGTCCGGGGCCAGGGCGAAAGAGCTACTCGCCCGAGTAGACAGCGATGATTGGACTGTGCTTCACCAAGTGGCGGATGTCGGTAACTATTCGATTCTCGAGACACTCGTCAAGTATCTGACTTCACACGAGCTCGGACATCTGGTTCATGCGCAGACCAAGGGAGAGGAGACTGCGCTGGAGATAGCAGAGGCTCAGTTTGCTGATTTACAGACAAGCCCATCGTCGTTACTACGGCAAAAAGAATTCAAGGAGGTTATTCGGTTGTTAAGCGCCTTTGCAAACGCAACGAGATGAAATTTCAAGGACCAGCGATCTAAACTGAGTTCGTAAGAATACAATTGTTCCATCTAATTAACTATACCAAGAGAGCTTCACAGACTTCCAATTCCAAGCAGCTCCACCATCGCATTATTTCATTCCAATAGACCGTGCCGCCGGCGAGTGATGCCCAAAGTTGCCTTGGCCATGTGGTTGCCAACTCTATGAGTATTACAACCATAATCAGCGTCCTACATGCGAAGGGCGAACGCCGTAGAAAACAACAACGAGAGAAGGAACGCCACTTTGGGACGGTCAGTATTCCCGTCACTATGACTTGCGGTCTGGGTTGGCGATGACGAGCCGAGATCACTCTTCAGTGCCGCGCCGTTCGCAGATTGTGTACCCGTGGCTGCTTGGGCACCCTGTATATTAGAGGTGGAAGAGATGGCGGACGGCACTGTAGCTTCATCGACCTTGGACCAAACCGTTGGCGTGGTTGATAGAGTGATAGTTTCGCTGAACGCATCGTTGTCATCGCAGTCTTCCACAATCTCCCCATCCACGACCTTGAAAACGTCCATGTCGCAGGCTGGAGATGTACTGTTTGTAGCACTGGAATCGAGCGCGTCCGATTTCTGTTCTGTCACAAGGCATATGTGATATAAGGCGTTAATTGCTGCCTGCAATTAACGGCGTCGTTTTTTCGCGACAGTTATGAGCCCAGTTCGCTTTACGAGCCTTGTGCTAGAATGGTTAAAGGCAAGTGTAGTTAGCGTCTGAGTGTTATAGACCCTGTGGGTTTGAGTCCCACAAACACCATGGACATCCCTTGATCACGGATCTGGGGGGGTCATGAGCTTCCCTGTCAACCCAGTGATTATGTAGGCAGTCAGACCACATAGATAGGATCTCTGCGATCTGGGGGGGTGTGTTATAAGGCATATGTGATATAAGGCGTTAATTGCTGCCTGCAATTAACGGCGTCGTTTTTTCGCGACATGTTCATTGTTCATGTTTAGTTTCCCGTGAGGACCATGGAAAGCAGATGCCGGCCACGGGCAAGGAGGAATGTGTATTAGCTTACCTGGCCTTGGGCCGGACTTTTACTTTTGGTCCTGCGTACGCAGCTGGATTCGCAGGACCAAGGCATCTTCTGAAAAACGTTTTGTTTGCGGAAAGGACCGTAGCCAGTCTGGTCGATGCAACTCTCGAGGCAGGCAATCTTTTTAGGAATTACCTGTTCGCAACAGAGACAGCGACGAAACTTTTGCACATCTGTGTACGGGCATAATTGAAGGGCCGCTCGGATATCGCACTGCTGGCAAGACGGGAATTGAGATGCTGCCAGTAGGACACCCCTTGGAGTAATCATCAACTTGCCGTCATTATCGTTGTCGACTCGAAACTTGTCGGATGTGTCAGGGGGGATTAGGTCCATGGAATCTTCCGCGCTACCCCTCGGTACATTCCAATAAATGAGCTCGTTTGCGTTCTGGTCTGCGCACCCCATGATTGCGTTTAGGGTGTTTCTCTGTAGTAGACATATCGAGAAGTCAAATATATTTGTCGTTAAATCTTTGCAGTCGTACTCGTATACAAGAGCCTGTGGATATTGTACCAGAGTGTTGAGCGCGCAACTCTGTGCTACAACTGAGCGAACCTGGGAATACAGGAGAATGATCGAGGCGAGCAACATCTCAGGCAAGACGTACGTAGTAGTCGAATCTTGGATTAATTGGAAAATGGGTCGAGGCGTGGGCAGGTATGTACCGAAGTGAACGAATACTGAAAGTATGGACAGATCCAAGCCGTCCTATAATCTCTTTATCTACTTTTATTTCCAGCAGACGGCCCATCCACCGAACCCTCCCAACAAACAACTACAACATGGCAGCCTGCGGGATCAGATAACCGCCAAGTCTACCAAGACAAGAAGGCAAGGCGAGAAGGCAAGACAAGAAGGATTGTAAGATTAGGTATGCAGGCGGTGGGGGAGAAAAGGTCGGCAAGTGCGCTTAGAAGACAAACCCCTGCTCATGGACGGCGAGCCTGCTTCCCCCACCAGTTTCATCCCAGATGGTGGTCAGCACTAAGGCGAGCCTGCTTATGTCTATTCCCTGCCCCTGAATTTTAAGATCGATTCTGCGCACGTAGTTAGCAAGAGGCAACCAGGGGAAATATGACAAAGTGAGGGGCTGCTGTCCATACCATGTCAAACCCACTACCAATAAGGATATTGAGCCGTTCATCTTGTGCTCCACGGATGGCAGCGCGCGCTAGCATGACGCATGATACTTCTGCACTTGCAAATATCGGCTTTCAAGTAGTTTTGGGTGTCATGTCACTCTGAAATTCTAATTAAAATAGTAGATGCTATGAGCTGCCTTCATTGCTTTTGCTAGAAGACTCAAAATATCAAGGGATTTCTAGCTTTCGTGACCGTTCTAGTGGCCAGCGTGGAGGCGCAATAACACTATGCCTCTGGAAAACCCTGCGGTGTGCCCGGGATCATCTTGATCAGCCGCAATGCGCTGGTCCGACCTTAATGTGATAAGCAGGGGCTGTGCCCTCTTCTGCAGTTCTCTTGAAACTGGTTGCCTAGAAATACCTTCAACGCACGCTTTCCTAGGTACTTGAGAGAAGATGAGTCCTTGTTCGGCTGGTACGGATACTATGCCACAATATGTCGCCAGCCTTTAGCCAACTCGGCAAGATGGAGCGCTTGATAGCAGTCTCCCTGGGGACTGCCGTTGCTGTCCTCATCGCGGTCCTCACCAGTCGGCTATTGTTTCCTGCCCGCACTACCAACAAACCTGACCCTGAACTGAGTCACAGTTCCGGAAACCATCGTCATCCCAAAGACTTCACATTCCGCGTTGACGAAATTGCAGCTGGAACATCCCGCCCACTCCTGGAAAGAAACTTTAGATCTGTTGAATCCCACGGATCTCCCGACCTGAAGGATGCTTTGGGTTCTCTTATTATACGGTCCCTGGCAAAAAGAGATGCCCATTTTGCCTGCGCGACCGTTACAGTCACCACTTCGCTCCCCGAGGCAGACTTACTCATAATTCTTCAGCAGGCTCTAAGAGCCGCAGGGTTTTCATACCGTTGCGACTGCACTTTTCTAGGTATCACCCCTCTCCACGACGATGAGACTCGTGCCGACACTTGCGAGTATGCCAACACTGTCTTCCTCACTGATTCACCATTTGTATGTGCTAATTACGATTGGCTTCACGTAGCGTGATTGCGGTGTCTGGTCTCGCGAGTCATGCTATTGGCACGTGGAAAACCCCGGGAGAGAATGATGTCTGGCTCCGTGACTGGCTTCCCAACGACGTCCCAAACATCCGCGTGCTACTGTACGGATACCATACGGCACTGATGAAGAACGAATCAACTTCTTCCATCGAGGACTTGGCCCGTAGCTTTCTAGAAAGCGTGACAACCTTCAGAAGGGGCACCAACGTGCGTGTTACTTCCTCGTCCGACATAAGCATAGGTCAATCTGACGATAGAACCACGTGCGCAGGCTCACAATCGTCCCGTTTTGTTCATCGGTCATAGCCTTGGTGGGCTGTTGATTAAAGAGGTAGGTCCCTATCATAATATCATCATGGTGAATTTGGGTTGGTAATCCCTGGTCTAGGCACTTGTTCAGGCTTACAGAAGTCCCGACACAAAACCCATCCACAAGCCCCTGTACAAGAACTGTTGCGGAATACTATTTTTTGGCGTCCCTCACCTCGGGCTCCGGAACGAGGGACTCAAGACTGTGGTTGAGGGTCAGCCCAACCAGGCTCTGGTCAACTCCATCGTTGTTGACGATGAGTCCGAACCCTCTCATTACCTGGCTAGGATGTCGGATGACTTCGCCAGGTGCTTTCGTAACGAGATGCGTGTCGTGTCTTTCTACGAGCGCAAACGAACTGCAGTTGTCGAGGTAAGTGGGAATCTCACTTGACTGGTCTCAGTAAGCGTAGTAAAAAGATTATTAACGGCTCTGCTTTAGATGCACGGTGGCAAGCTGAGCAAAACTGGCCCAAAGGTCCTCATGGTGACTAGGAAGTCAGCCACAAGCACTGGTATGATGGGTGTCTCTGAGGAGGATAATATTCCTCTGGAGGAGGACCACTCAGGCCTCGTCAAGTTTCGGTCCAGGGGGCAAGACGCATATAGCGTCGTGAGTGGGCGAATCAGGGGCTTTGTGTCAGAGACTATTGCTTCTTCAGCGAATAGTAAGGACATCCAGAATGTGACCGTGGTCAAAAAGTGAAGTAAGCTGACTGTTCGGTATAGATGCACAGGCCGGGAGGGGCCAGCGAGTAACACCCGCCATCTCATACTTTAACCAAGGAGGTTCTACCTTCAATGGTCCAATCACGATGTCAGGGGGGGGACAGCTTTCCGTTGGAAACAATTCGAGTGTACATTACTACTGATCTGGTTCTTCGCCGCCGTCATAGCTTGAAACGGATGTGACTAACGTTTACAATTGTGGCATACCACCAAAAGCAACCACGGGACAAAACGTCACTTGGTTGCAGTCGAGAATGCTGTGGGCATTTAGCAGTATTGTTAAGTCAAAGCACCCACTTTTCGGTCACCCCTGCATTTCGGTCACCCGAAAATCGCGCCCAGCCACCCTATTTTCTAGATACCCTCCAACT
>JASUDE010000462.1:20344-37864 GCA_034509685.1 Colletotrichum cereale | reverse complement strand
CCCCCCATTCGCCGCTCCTTACGTGTCCCTCCCCCCAAACTACGGCAAGAGGGACGGGGGTTGCCCAGTAGTTTCACGTGGCGAGGCCGTCTATCCGAACCCCATCAGTCGCAAAGAGCAACAGAGTGAAGAAGAACATGGGTTACTTGACGTCATCGCAGCTGTCGTCGCTATCGACGGAAAAGGCAAACAAATTATGATCATGAGTACACATAGTTTATTGCAAAAGAGCATCGGGCATCGGTTCTTTGTGTCAAATTCTTTCTTGTTTCGTTATCGAGGGAGTTTACGTTACGGTAAAAAAACGTTATCCGGGGGGAATCAAATATTGACGCAAAAATAGCGGTAGACCGTTAAGAGTCCAGGTATATCCGAAAGATAGAAAAGACCACAAACGGGGGAGGGCTTGTAAAAAAAAGAGAGAGAAAAAAGAAGAAACGCCAGAAACTCTCGTGGTCCTTTCTGCCTCTCATAACATCTGCTTGCTCTGACTGAATGTGACGAGCGAAGCGGGCGCGCCCTTGAAAAGCCCCTGTTTTTAGTAATACGCCGACCGATTCCCACTTCCCCCCTCCATTTGGATTGTATAACCCCCGTTGTATAGTCATGATGCGTGAGCAAATAACGTAAAAGTCAGCTTCCTTCGTTCCATCCTCCCCGCCTCTTCCACTCCATAACTCGTCAGTTTCGTCGTTTGTCCTTGGTAATGGTATTGGTCCATAAATATTACAGCATTATGTTCAGTTGATTTGTGACGGCACGTCACTCCTCCGAAGCGCGGGCAGCGACTCCATCCTCAGCTCCACGGGAGGTCGTCGGATCTCCATGCTCCTGCTGGGCGCGCGTCGGCCGCCCGGCGTGCGAGGGTGCGCGACATTGACACGGCCGCCGGGCTCTGAGATACGGGCCGGGCCATCGTCGGAATCCGAGTCCTCCTCGGGCTCGTCGTAGCCGTAGTCCGCGAGGCGCGCAAAGTAGTCCGCCATGCCGTCCACGCTGGGGGTGCCGACGATGACGTCGTACTGGGGCGGCGGTGTCTGCAGAGGCAGGTCGTTTCCTGCGGGCGGCGGGGGTACCTCAGCGTCAAAGGCAGGGGGGTTGTATGACGGCACGCGGAGGAGGTGAATCGGGCGTGGGTGAGTGTCCGCGAGCGGGTCCACGGTCGTCTGGGAGTTGGGCGGTGAAGCCCGCCCTGAGCCGCTGGAGGTGGGCTGCGGGGAGGAAGGGAGGTGTGCTGCCTGCGGCGGGGCCGGAAGGTTGTCGGAGCCGTCCATGACGGTGAGAGCGCCGGTCGACAGGTTGTTCGGCGAGCCTTCAGGAGGTCCGGAGATGGTCACGGCATCAGGGCAGCCGCAGGAGGTCTGGCGGCTCTGGTTCACACACATGTCGGGGCCCGAGTACTCTGGCAGAGAGGTGTTGGCCTGCGTGGCGCGGCAGTTGAGGACCGTGAACGGCGAGTCAATGCTGATCTCGAAGTGACGGCGCTTGGTGCCAGTGGGATCATCGGGATCAATGCGAGAGATTCTCATAACGATCTGGGACAATGTGTCAGTCGGGCCACGATATCACAAAAAGAAAACCAGCCGCCAAAAGGCAGTGCCACTCCATACCTTGATCCAATGGTACACGTTGACGTTCTTCCAACTGCAGTCGGGGTGCAGGCGCAGTTCCTTGCTCTTGGCCATGGTGTCACAAGTGGGCAGCTGGACATTCATCTCGATCTCGGTGGAGCCCCAGTAGCTCTCGAGACCGAGGTCCAAATCACCCAGAATGTTGTCGACCGGTTCGGGCAGAGGGTCTGGCATCATGCCATGTCGGGAAGCCTCAGCAGCGCGGCGCATAGCTGCAGACTCCCGGGCCTCGCGACGCTGGCGCGGCGTCAGCTCGCCGCCGTTGAGCACGCGGACGTCCGACGAGGCGTAGGCGGGATCCAGGGGCTTTCCCGCAGTCTTCTCGAGCAGCAGAATCTTCCTGCCAGGGTCCTTGCGCGTGACTCTGCGGTCGTTCGTCCAGTACTCGACCGACTCGGTGACGAAAACCTTGAGCTTGTGAACCTGGACCTTGGCGAGCGGCGTGAGCTTGAAGGCGATGGGGATCTTGGTACCGATCGGGAAGGATTTGCCAGAGATGACAATGTCGTAGTGTAGCTGGTCCTCCCACTGGCGGCTGATGGAGATGGGCTCCGTCATTTCCAGCGACAGCTGGTCCGGCACGCGCACGATGGCTACCTCCTTGGATCCGTGCAGGTTCGGCTTGAAGGCTCCGGCCCTCTCGACGGTCGCCTGCAACTCCCATTTGACGGAGCCGTATTGCAGCTTGGTGGTCTCGAGCTGGTGGTGGTCGATTGGCAACTCAAAGTTGTACTCGTACACGCCGGGGTAGAAGACCTTGTAACCCTTGGCCTGGTTGCCGCTGGGGTTGTCGCCCTTGCCGAAGCTGCGCGATTGGTTCGATTGCAGCGAGAGACGCTTTAGTTCCCTCGCGGTCAGGCCTTGCCTGTTGTTGTTGTTGTTGTTGTTGCTGTTGGGCGGGACTGACAGCAGCGACGGCGACATGGAGTTGCGGGGCGAGCTGGAGGCGAGATTTGTCGACGACGAGTTCGTTGAGCTGTTCTTCAGCGTATAAACGCACTGATTGCCGTACTCGGACTCCCATCCGTCGTTGACGGCGTTGAAAAAGGTGAGAACCTGTGTCCGCAACGACTCCTCCTCGTACAGGTCGACTTTCAACGGGGGGATGCCCTCGGGCCATTCCGTCCGGGCCTTTCCGACCAGCTTCAGGCTTACGCCCTTGATCTTGACGTTCTTGGTGACCTTTAGTTGCAGCTTTCCGCGCAGGAGCGCCGTGCCGCTCTGCGAGTGTTGCCGGTGGCCGTCGTGGTCGAATCCGGTGAGGAAGACGTTGGGCTCGGCCATCAGGATCGAACAGCTGACGCCGCTGCCGTGCGCAACGGGCTTGGGAATCTCCGTGACCATTGATGTCACGTTGCTCTTGGCACTCCGGACCGACATCAAGCTGCTGCGCTGGCCGGGGGTGTTGTAAGTAGAGGACATCAGAGGCGGCCTCATTGTTTCGGCCATGGCGGCTGATCGCAGCGCCATCGTGTCTTCTTCGGGCACCACCAGGTCTACCTCACGATAGCTGGAGAGTCGGTTGAGAAGGCTCGTGGCCCTGCTCGGTGGTCTTGAGAGGGTCGGTCTTCTCGAAAGGGTGGATGCGCTTGATGCAGATCGGCTCGGGACCTGTTTCTGGGAGAGGGAGAAGAATTGCTTGAAGCTAAACTTCAATGACGTCTTTCCCAACGACGTCGTAGTCGGCGAAACGGCTTTAGACGGCTTCCTCCTCTTGACGGAACGTTCGGGTTGCGGCCTCAGTTCGTGGGGTACGAAGCCAGAGGGCCACGATGTGATGTGAATTGATCGCGGTCTGACTTGGCGAGCGCGAATGGGGGGCGTTGGTAGGCGGTTTTGATGTGCAGCGGGAGGGTCGAGGAGATATCTGGGGCAGTAATAGACGCCGCCGCGGGTGGATGTGGGAATCCAGTTTTCGGTGCGCCGAGATCGCTCCGAGTCTGTCATTGTGGACGGCATTGTTAGACACCGCTGTCGGGAAGAAACATATAACAAAAAGTGGCCGAGTGACAGAGAGTCCGCAATCACTCAGCCGGGACAAGATGGGCGGCGATATGCCGAGTATAAGAAATAGTAGAAACCAAGTAGGTACTCCGTAGAGGCCGAAGGGAAAGAGTGGTGGTTTAGGGGAGTTTTTTTGGGGGCCAAGAGAACAGAACAATGGAAGACCGGTCTGGGGTGTTGGGCCAGATGGGATGTGCATGAGACGGTTCTATGCGCTGGCAAAAAGCAAGTGAGGGTATCCATAGGAGGAGGCGACGTGGATGTGTAGGTCGGGTCGCCCAGGAGTGTCAGGCATCGAGGCGGGAGTTAGGGATGATGGGGGTTTGAGGTAGGATGCAGGGTTGACCGTGATAATGTGCAGCGGTGATGGGACACGGCGCGGTGCGAGCACTTGCCGCACAAGGAAAGGCAGAGAGAGAGAGAGGGAGTGAGAGGGAGTGAGAGAGAGAGACAGGCATGGGGCGGGCATTGGACATGCGTCTTTGTTGAGGTACAACGAGACGAAGGACACGCTAGGCAAGCGGGAGGCGGAATCAGAGTGAGGGAACAGGTACTGGAAGGGAATGCAGGACAGGACGTACCGTTAGATCAGAGAGACTCAGGCGTGCATGCGATCAGTCAATGACAAGAGCCGGGGGGGCTTAATCACATCCCACTCTCGGACCTCCTGGTGGTGGAAAAAAGCAAGAACTTTGCGTGTTGTTTTGGCGGAGAAGAAAAGTCTAGTTGCTAGGTACAACGGGAAGATCAGTATGGTATGCGGGTGCGGGTGCGGGATGAGGTGCGTGTGTGGGTGAGAGTGTGGATGAGAGAGTATAGTACTTGTGGGTGTGTGTATGAGTGTGTGTGAGTGTGAGTGTGTGCCCAGGAACGAGAGCAGCAGCAGCAGCAGCAGCAGTTGTGAGTGAGGTCGCAAAGGAGATCAGAAGGGAGGGGGTGGATGGACGTGTGGGATAGAGAGAGTGAGAACAAGGTGGGAACGAGCAAGCGTGAGCCTCCAATCGAAATCGAAAGTCCAGTCCAGAGTCCAGTCCAAAGTCCAAAGGCAACCCGGCATAGATACCGCAGGACCTCTCAAGAGTCCGGACCAGTCAGAATGCGTCCGTGTTGAATGGATGTCTCACGTTTTGCCTTCTGACTGCCTGCCTTGCCTCAGTGGAGTGAGGATGGGGATCCCCGCGCGCGGACGCCACAGGACTTACTGAAAGTCTTGCTTGGGGCTCGCGAGGGGAGTGAGAGTCTGGCCAGGTGGGGTGGAGAGAAGGGGGGTGGAGGAGATGATGGGATGCGTCGGAATCGAGTCGAGCCAAAAGTGAAATCGACGAGTGAGGTATTGACGACAGGGAAGATGTCGACAACGATGAGGGGTGTAGTGTAGGCAAAGGATAGGATAGGATGGGGGAGAAGTGAGAAGGGCAAGTAAGCGAAGGCAAGGCGAGGCGGTTTAGAGTCAATGACCCGGTACACTAATTGACCGCCCTTGTTTAAGCCAGGGGGGGAGGGTATCGAGGTGAAGGTGAAGGTGAAGGTGAAGAAGGTGAGTGAAGAGAGAGTCGGTCTGGTACCGAGAGGGGCCCAGAATACAGTGCAGTGCAGTGCAGTGTAGTGTACAGAATAGCAAGGCGAGCAAACAAGAATGAGGGTGAAGGAGGGGGGGAATGGTAGCAAAAACGCACGTACAGTGGATAGGTGACGGTGACGGTACCGGCGACTGGCTGGGGGTAGGGTGTGACTGAGTGCCAGAGAACAGCTACTGCGTAGTGAGCAGGTGAGTGAGTGAGTGGTAGAGTGAGTGAGCGAGCGAGCGAGAGCGGTGGGCAAGGCAAGCCACGGCAGGGGGGTGAAGAAGCGGCCACAACGGCTGCGACTGATGCGACGGTATCCCAGCCCAAGTGTTTTTCTGGACGCCGAATGGAAAGAGTGGGAATTGGCGCAGGCAAGTCTCTCCAGCATCCAACCACGGAAGCGGGACTGGCTGCGACAGTGGACTCGAGCAACGTGCAAGGATGATGTCGGGCGCGGGGAGGGGGAGAGAAGATGACAAGAGAGACTCTGCGACGTGGTGACCGTGGGTAATGTGCGGTGTGTGAGGCGTGTGCGGTGTACGCCCTGTGTGTACTCTCTCTCTCTCTCTCTCTCTCTTTCTTTCTCTCGCTCTCTCTCATATACTCTCGTCCTCTCTCTCTCTCTCCAAGGATTGGGGGTGTTTTGCGAGTTTGGGTTTTTGGGGGGCGGGAAATACGGATGTGACAGAACAAGTAAAAAAAGGGAGGGAGGGAGAAGGCGGATGCTTTTCCTTCACGAGCCCTCGCAAGAAAAGACGAAGCGACGGGGGTAATGTTATGGACTGAGATGAGACGGGACGTTTGAGAGGAGGGGAAGAAGGAATGAGAGAAAACCCTCCATTCGGACAAGGTAAAAGCGCAAGGCAGGGGAATGGATGGAAGTGTGAATGTACTGTACGTAGTAGGTAATAAGAATAGCTTACGATGGCGGGCGAGGCGGGATGAGATGGAATGGGACGTTTGATGGGCTGGTAGGTAGGTAGTGAGAGTCTTCAGAGAGTATGTGAATGTATGCCGGTTAGTCGTACCGTAGCGGGCAGGTTGCTGGTTGCTACGTCTTTCCAAGCCTTGTTTTCTTGTTTCCTCGGACGCGGCACTGGGAACAGAACGATGAGAATGAGACCGACAGTTGCAATGATGGTTCCGATTGACCAGCTTCGCAGAGATATGTAAGGAGGACGGTTCCCCGGAAGAAGGGGACGACTCAAGACGGAGTGAAGTAAAGGTAGGTAGAGCCAGAAGCGGGTGGACAGGCTGGCTGGCTGGCTGGCTGGCTGGAAGAGACGGCAACCGTGGAGAGTTGGCGCTGGCAGACGAGAAACGACCTTACGTAGTCCATGATGCAGAGCCCAATCCCCGAGGACAAGGGAAAGTCTGGGCAGCCGCAGCGTCTCTTGGTGTTCCCTCAAGCGTCTCTGTACAGAGTAATGAATTGGCTGCCGCGCTTACCAGCCATGATCCGTCGCCGTGTGTTCGGCTCGCGATCGAATCCTCTCTCAAAGTGCGCGTCCACGCATGCCGCCCAACTGCCGCTCTGGCACGAGTTGCCTACGTAGTTCATAACAGTAGTAATTGCTGGAAGCATGTTGGAAGCAGGCCGCCGGGTGCTAAGGGGCCTCCCTGCCTTGAAGCTTGCGTGAACTAATGATCAGCCTATGATGCATTGTAGGCCTTGCTAAGACCCTTGCTTGCCGCCTTTTTAGATGGGGATTTATTTTTGCCCAAAAAGTTCTACCGGTAGCCTGTGGGTGCCCTATGGGAAAGCCAGGGGACATACGGACTCTGACTCCGATTCTGGGCTGGGCTGGGGCGGATTCCGGCTGTCTGGTGCCCTGCACTTTGAATCTGAGATTTGAAGTATCGAGCTGTGCGAATCGGCCAATGCTCACGGTGCCAAAGTAGATGTCTGCTGTGTGACCCGACCCTCTGCTCTTCGACGGTGAGTAAGCAGGAACACAGAAGTGGTGCCACTCCGTCCATCCAGAGTTCTAGAGTGAACGGGAGGGCCGAGAATAGGTCAGCGTGCTGCGTGGTTGAGTGCATTCGTGGCCGTGTGGTGATGGCTGGTGGCCGTCAAAGAAGGGAGGGGAGGGGAGTTAGGCACTCTACATAGTACAGTCGGCACATGCCAAGTATCGTTGATTTTGCAGTACCGGTACCTAGGTCTTCCGGTCTGCTTGGGGAGTTAATCACGTAATGGCGTGGACCGTGAAGTATCTGGTACGGAGCACCCTAAACTTCTCCCTTTCAAGTCCTTCCCTAAATCGGCGCCGTCGTCGTCGTCGCCGTCTGGGACCGTCCCTGGATGTCGTACACAGTATACCAGAAGCAGGCTTGCTCCGCTGGGAAACATGCTGGCAGGTAATGCCCGGGAACGATGAGTCGTGGGCCTACTATGGCCTAACCGCAAGGAATATTGAAAGTGGGCAACGGCGAGCCAGCCACCAACCAGCTTTGTCCCGATGACGATGTTGATGCCGGACGATATTGACATGCTGCCGTTTGTTGTGTCCGGCGTTGTACGCGCCATTGATGGACTTCAACCCAAGTCTGATACCTACCGGTGCTCCTCTCCTCATTCCCCCACACCACCGATATTACCGATGGTCTTCTGGAAAAAGAGGAAGAAAATGCAACGCCAGGCTTTCCGACCGTGGCAGCCCAGGGCACAGTCCTGTCATGCCGCGGCCGCCAACGTGTCGATGTGCCGTGTCAACGTCTTTTTCGTCCTAGCGCCTCTGTAGTCGCAACTCAGTTGTGCCTCTTCCGAGCAGATCAACATGAACCGGCACCAAATGAGTTAGGCGATGGGTCGGTCACTCGACTTGCCGAGCTTGGGTATGCGTGCCGGGTCTTTTTTTGCTCGTTCGAGTGACAATTGATTGGAAATCTGTTTGCTCAGCAGCCTCGCCTGCTCCAATATGCATCGCCATTGTACGAGCAAAGTAGGTATCGCGGATATAGGGCGAAGCATGTCGTTCCGATGAATGTCTCTGGCGGTTTCGAGACTGAACAGCAATCAAGCCGCAACCCCCCGAGCCACACATCCACCCAGCGAGCCCACAACAGAGACTGGTTGCACTGCAAGCCACGCCACTCGGAGCGATGGTTGCAAGGTGACGCTGGGCACGGCTATCGGCGAATGGTATATCTGCTGCGCGGTCGCCGCCGATTCACTCAAGACTTCCCAAGAAGACCAAAGCCAATACCTGGTGAGCCCTGCGTGACTTGGTAATCCTGTGAGGACCACACGACTGTTCCATTGGTCCGCCAAAGAGGTCATGAGCCACACTCCCCATCCACGCTCGCTCTTGGATAAGGCCATGCTCGAGTAATCCTGCGAGGGGCCAAGAGGGGTTCGTGCTGCAGGAATGCTAGAGGTATCGAGCAAGCATTTGATACTTGACAGGTCGAGGAACGCGCAATGGACGAGGCCGAATGAGACACAGCAGCAGCGTCACTGGAACCCCCTATCGTTCGCCAGTGCACCGAGTACCAGCCGTGCGGCACCAAACGGCCATGTTTCACTCGCACGCCCATTTGCATCATGGCTCTCTCCGGCTTCTGTTTCATCGCATTAAGAAGCAATCTCTGCCATCTCAACCTCTACGCTCCAAACCGCGAGATCCGGGCTCGCTAGGCCAACCCAGAAAGTGTTGCATTGAGATTAGTGGCTGGGCGGGGGCGGCGACAGGGGGCCACGTAGCACCGGTAGGCCAATTGGGCTTCGTGAGTGGTTCCGCGGCTTGGAAGAAGGGGATTCTGCAGCACTGCGTAGGCTCTGATCGGAGGGGAGCAAGCAGGGAACGAACAAGAACGGGCGGAAGGCGATTTTCGCGGTCCCTGAACAGGGCGAACCCCAGACCGGCTGTAAACCACAGACGGACGGGTTCTTGGAGCGGTGAATATGGCAGGGCTGGCCCGATGGGAACGTCCAGAAGCGCAGCGTGGGTATCCCAGCTAGCAACCGTGCCGTGGTCTTCGCCGTCAAGTGCGTCCACTTACAGGTGTGTACGAAGTGCTCTTTGCACGGCCGAGACCGAACGATTGGAGGGCTTGCTGAAACCTGGTCCTCCAACTGCATTTCTATCATCGTCGTGGGGTACTCGACCATGGTTCTGGCGTGGAGTCTTTTGTTGGTTGCCGAAGTCCCTGCAGCCGCCGCCGCCGCCGCCGCCGTGTCACAAAGGGCGGATTCGCACCCGGGCTGTGTGGGGACGCGGAGATGGAGACAGACAATACGGATACACCAAGTACAGCAAGCTTGTCGGCGCCCTGACGCAGCACCACTTTGAAGGGGAGATGGCGGTGGTGACGAAAGATGTCTTTGGCACGCGTGGTTAATGTTGCACAAGGTCCGACACGCTGGTGTCTGGCAGCCAAGTGAAGGAAAGTTGGGCTATGACCTGGCGGCCAACGAGTGCAGGTCACTCAAGCTGAGCACTGGAGTATTTAGTGCAGGCAGGTCTCGTGGCTGGCGAGCGAGCATCAGAACAAGGAAAAGAGACGAAACGAGGCTCTAGCGTGGATTGGAAGCCGGTAAGAAACAGTAGCGCGATTATGCGGCATGCAGACGGTTGGCTGTCGAGGAATGAAGACGGATAGATACGCGGTGCGTGTGTGTGTGTGTGTCCCCGATCTGGCTGATGTTCCTACCTACCCATGCAGTAGTGGTGGTGATAGTAGTCGCGGTAAGGTGATTAGTAGCAATACTTGGCAAGCCTAACGTAGGTAGGGTAAGTCGTAACGGTAATTACCTGGCAGACAGAGCTACTGGTAGACCCAGTAGCCAAGTAATGTGGAGGAGACGAGAGGCAAGCAAAGCAAGGCCTTGCAAAGTGCGTCACTGCATTGCTGCATGATGGGAGAGCGTTGAGCAGAGTTCGGGGTCTGACCGTCGTGAGTGAAGCTACCCATGCAAAAGCAGACCAGACAGGTGTGGCCACATCCGATCCGAGCGAGGCATCTTGGGATACCGGCACCTCTGTATGTGTGTGTGTGTGTATGTATGTGTGGATGTAGGTGTGTATGACTACTTGGGTACTTCGTATAGGGGAATTGGTTGACTGGTGGACTTGGGTTTCTGTTTGTCTGCGCAGGGGGGCTTTTGTTGGAAATTTCTCTCTTCCCCTTGTTCATTCTTCTTGGTACGGAGTATCGGTTTTTTCCCTTCTTTTGGCTCGTCGTCGAGTCAAGGGATGGAGGAGGGGTCGTCATCGTTGGCGGCTTGACCGGGTGTTAGCATCGACGACTTGCGTGAGAGATTGACAATGTGTAGCCGTGTACCGTAATTGATTTCCACTCCGACTCCAACATACTTACCTAGGTAATCGTTCGTGGAGGGGTTCGTTACACGAGAAAGAGAGTTGTAGACTATTCGCAGTAGGCAGTTTGACAGGGTCGAGGGTCGAGATGGGCGAAAGGGGAAAGGCGCACATGGAGAGGGATGAAAATTAAGTGTGGGGAAGGCCCTCTCTCTGCCTTCCGCAGCAAGATACTGATGGACCAAGGTACCAGCATGTATCAGGTGGGCCAAGACAGTGCGTCCAAAAGCGTGACGGTACAATGTTCTACACCGCGGCATTATAGTGCACGCCTGACATGATCGGAGAATGACGCCACTGAGGTCATCGAAGCTTTGATATGTGGGGCCTCTTGAGTCGCGGACTCGTAAGCTGCTGCACCTCCAGGGAAGTCTACACTTGTCACCTGCCTGCCTCTGTCTGCCCTTGCCTGCCTCCACCACAGTCGCGATAGCATCGTGCGCCTGCCCCGCGAGAATGATGCCGAGACCGGATGGGGAAAGCGCGAGCTCTAGAACGGGGGAAGGAGACGTTTACAGCACGTGCAGATAGACAAGCAAGTAAGCAGGAAGGAACGAGGCATTACCCTTTCCCATCTATTGCACTCAGTCAGTCCATGGGGTCGTCGTCCCATCCTGTTCGATGCTGGTCAAGGCAGGCAGGAAGCCGTCGCAACAACAACAAAAACAACAACACCATCAAAATGGCCCGTCTTCGCCGTGACAGTAATGGTGATGATGATGACAATAAGCTAATGCTGCTTCTACTGCTACTGCTACTGCTGCAGATGATGCGCCGCGCCGCTTACTGCAATGGGCCCCGCGGAGGGACGCGCCTCGATTGCAACGCTGCTTGTTGCACTTCGCTACCAGCCCTTCGCCTCCTACGGACATTTCCCGAGTGCAGAACAAAAGCGGCTTTGTCCGAATCGGTAATGAAGCATTATTCACACATCCCAATCCAGTCAAGTTCAACGTGAACCACACCACCCGGGCGGGTTGATGGTGTTTGCGCCACTACTGCGTCGTCCAAAACAACAACAACAACAACAACAACGACCAAGACGACGACGACGACAGCAATCACAAATCCCCGCTGGCGATATCGCACATGGGGGAGACTTAACAAGGCAAGCAGAGTCGCATCCTCTTTTGTCGCTAATGAACTAACCGGGCGGGCCAAGGTAGCTACATGGTAAGTAACTAGTCTACTAGTAGCACCAACAACAATAGCGACGACAACGATAACGATAGCGACAACCAAGATCCTCCCGGGGAACCAAGCCGCAGTTCCATGTCATGCAAAACACAAGGCGAGCACTCGCCGCCCCGTACCGATACACACTCTTCCATGGTACCAGGGCACGATGGAGGGGATCGACAAAATGTCAACCCAAGATATGGTCATGTCTTCTTCTCCACGTCTCTGCACTTTTCTTCGTCACGAACTGTTCAAAATTTGCACTTCAACAAGGCCCCCGGTCCCTTTTGACCCCTTGCGACCCTTCCGACCCTTCCGACCCTTCTTCTACCTAAACCATTGCCAAGTACTTCGTACGTCCAGACGGTTTACACCATTCTTGCAGTCTTCAGACTCCTCTGCTGTGGGGAGTGCGTGTCACTGCCGATCGGCGCCATCCTACCCTCACCTCACCATGCGAGTCTGTCTCGCTGAAGCCCAATGACCAGCCTCACCAACCTATGAATACCTCCACAATCTTGGTCCTCCTCCACCACACCCCGCTTGCCATTGTTCTCTGCGGTTCTGTCTCTGACTGGCACTCGCCGTCCGGCTCGCTTCCATCCGCCGGCTTCCCCAATCCGGCAACGCCTGAAGCCTTGTCTTCCCCCCCTGCCGCCGTCCGTCTTGCTCGCTTCTTCTGTGTTGTCATCCAGCGTTCAATCGCCCAGTCCTCTCGGATCTGCACCGCCGAATCGGCCTTCTCTCAGCCACCAACCCGATCTCCCTGAAGGTCCCGCTAGGAAACCTCGGCGCTAACCACTGGCGCCAGGCGCTAGAGGCACTGACTAACCCGCCCGCGCTGGACGGCACTTTGGACAGCCCCAAATGTTGGCCACCGTCGGGCATTACCGCTCATCTTCAGGGCTTAGTACGTGGGCTACGTTCGTCGTGCAATACATGGCTGGCCTCACTAACTGCTGCGGCAAGCCTATGCCGTTCTGCGCGACGCCAGGGCCGCAGATGATGATGTAGTCCCGCCACGGTCCCCGTCCGGGCCGTGTGACGCCTCAAGTGGGCTATTTGGAAGACGAGGACTAGACCCGTCGCCCGGTGTATCGGCATACCCGGGATTACCGCCTGTTGCTCGCATCATCGACTCGCCCTTCGCGTCGGAAGCTCGTTTGCCTCATCACGCCGCCACCGAGCCGCGGTCCCGGTGCTGCTCCGCCAGTTAGGTTAGCTACACACACACACACACACCGTATCGTTGTTGTCGGCGTCGCATTTCTTTGAGCTCTGCGCGGAACCTGCAATTGCCCACTTACGGATCGGATACGATACGATACATGACATGGCAATAGTTCCGTCCGCCTTGCAGCGACTGCTCGGACCGTGGAGTGGTCCCCGCCGACGAACTACCCCTGAGTCAGGACAGGGCGTCTGCCAAGTTTGTCAAGCTCCCCTACCATGCAGGCGCATGCACTCGGTGCCTGAATCACCGTTGTTGCGCAATCTGTGCCTCAGACAAGACTGGCGTCGGAGCTCGGGGTACAGCCCCGGCCCAGCACTTGCAGCTATTGTCTGGGCTTGGCGTTGGCGTTGGCAGTTTCCCGAAAAGCAACAAGTCGAAATCACCATCTAGCTTCCATGTTGCACTTGTTTGGAAACGTCGTGGGCTTCGCGTTGCCGGCTCTCTCGTTTCTGCTTCGACCACGGATAGCTGGTGTGCCTGCCTGTGTGCTCGTCTCGTTGTCGCTGGGACAAGACTTTTGGTGAATCTCTGCCCGCTACCCGCATGATACTGATACGGAGCATGCCCATAAGAAGTGCCTTGCCTGACATACGCCTACTGTTGGCACTTTTGTTGGATGGTATGGTCCTTGATTGCGCTACAACACCACAGACAGCCACTTGTCAACCTTTGTACGCCAATCTCCGGTAGTTTGTGACACGACGTGGTATCAACTGACGGGGACTGGGTTGTACATGCAGCATGACGATGTCGTCTAAGCTGCTTAGTGACGGCTCGACCATTTCGTAGAAAGAGGCTTCGAACAGGTTAAATGCTTCTCATGCTTGAATACTTACCGTCCACCCGGGCCAGATTACCCACTGAGCGGCCCGTGGTGTCTCTGGGTGATTTTGTCGATTTTGGCCCATGATGTCTGGTTCCGGATAGTGTCACTGGTGAATGCATCGTCCACATTGAAGTCTGAAAATAAAAGTTAAAGAGGCATATGAGAGCGCCGAAGCCCGTAGCCAGGCCCTCGTATAAGACATCTAGGGCAGCGGTACCTGACTATGACGACCAAACTCGTCGTATCCCCTTACGGATGTCGGGTTCGAAGAATCCGCGAGCGAGTCGTTCCTCGAGTCTCGCAAACGACCACTTTGACAGGAACCACCATGGCACACATCCCTCGTGCTCTTGAACCCCAGCGGCTTCCCGCTCCTCTCGCCGTATCCCGACGAACGGGCTCCCGCACCACAAGAGGCACAGCACATCCCTCGCCCTCAAGCGCCCTCCTCCCGCCTCCGCCGGAACCCGTCGAGGATCAGGTTGGCCATCTGCGCGTTCGTGATCGGGATGTCCTTGTCCCCGACCCTCTCCCTCACCACCTCCTCCTCCTCGGCCCACACATGGTCCGCGTGCTCCTCGGGATCGGTCCGCACGACCAGCTCATCGCCGCCGCCGCCGCCGGCTCCGCCGTCTTCGCCCGCCGCCGGCTGCTGCGCCGCGACCTCGACCTCGAACGCGAACCGGCGCAGCACCACGGTGCCGGTGCGGTTCGTCAGGAGGCTGCCGGGTTCCACGCCGGGCCCTTCGCTGATGACGCGCACGACGCGGACGGCCTCCAGACCGGACTCCTCGCGGAGCTCGCGGGCGCAGGCGGCGAGGACGCTCGGGTCGGCGTCGTCGACGGCGCCGCCGGGCGCCTCCCAGCGCAGTGGGAAGCTGTCGTGGGCGGCGCGCTGCAGGAGGAGGACGCGGCCGCGGCGGTCGAAGACGAGGGCGCTCGTCGCGAGGCCGTCCAGCTTCTCGGCGTGAGCCGCGAGCCAGGCGCGCATCGGAATGTTGAAGGACTCGAGGGAGGAGGGGTAGGGGAGGGAGGAAGGGGTGGTGGTGGTGGTGGTGGTGGTGGGCTGCTGTGCGGTAGCCATGGTTTGCGTTTTTCCTTCTTTTTTTCCTTTCCTTCTTCCCTTTTCTCTTTTTTCCCCTTCTTTATGTTTGCTGTCTTCCCAAGCTGGATGATCTTGAGAGAGCGGGGGGATGAGACGGGTATTCTTGGGTGAAGTGAGGTTTGTGGGGTGAGGGTTTGCGACGGCGGCGGCGGAGGCGGCGGGCGGGGATGAGCGGGTTTTTCTTTTGTCGATTGTTCGGAGGGCGACCCACTTTTGCGGTGCGGTCGCCTGGCCGGAAGCTGGCTGAGCCGGCTTATGGTTGGTGCCTAAAAGGCTGAGGCACCCGAGACCGGGAACCGCTGTTTGCAATCATAACTCTTGCGTATGATTTTCGCGATCCGGGCGTGAATCTCTTGTACGAGGGGGGCGTTGCGAGGATCTCGAATCCGGTGGCATGGTGCCCCGGTGCAGCCGCTCGTGGTTTCGGACATTGATAACACTTCGTATCCCTTTCCACCAGTTGAACCCTCTTATGTTGAAGAGAACCTCGTTCAACAGAAACCAAGCAAGATTGAGGTTTATGTAGCTTGTCTTGAAGACGTTTTGCTCCAGGCCATCCTGAAAGCAGGCCCTCTTGAAACGCAAGGCAATTTAGCAATGCCCTAGGCGACGACTGTCGCGATCCAAGCTGACGAAATGTTCCCAGTGGTCACTTGCTAGCAGACAGCCAAACTGTATATGGAAATAATGATTTTCTCGCACTAACTAGTCTCTCGACCGATCAACTGTCTTCAAAGTCCGCTGCCCTCGGTGTGTACCACCCCCTCCTTCGTCTTTACACCGCCGACGCGAGTTAGTAGCCCATCAGGCGATCCCTGAACGTCCCCAGCCAGCTCGAATCGACTGCTCCCGCAGGGCCTGGCTGCAGTGAATATTCCAATGCGGCAGCTGTGTTCTTCTCGGCCTGGGTCCCGCCAGGCGAGGCCTCGTCTGCCGGTGCTGCCGCTTTCTTCGCCTCCGGCCGTGTGCCCCCCGGCGCTGCTGTCTGAGTGGCTGTTGTTGCACTTTTAGTCTCCTGCTTCTCTTCGGGCTTCATACATGCACACGCACACGCACACGCGCGCGATGCTTCGGCCTGGGGTGTGGCGGAGCTGGCCTCGTCCTGTTGCTGTGTGCTTTTCTCCTTCGGTCTTGGACGTGCTGGGACCTCGGGGGCTTTCTTACCAGGCTGCGCAGGAGCCGCGGCACATGCATTATTGGCCACAGAACTCGGTGCGTCAGCCTTACCAGGGGCGTCAGCCTTTCCACAGCCTGGACCAGCGTCTGTCGGTTTGGCGACAGTAGGCTTGGTGGTGGAAGGGTCGGAAACGACAGTGTTTGGAACGGGAGTCTTTGGTGGCTTGTTCATTGGAGTGGCGGTCTTTTCAGTCTTCGACTCGGTGTTATCCGTATTGGAGGCTTCAGCCTTTACAATTTCGGTCGTTGGTGCATCCGTCTTCGGGGCTTCAGCCGTCGGTACGTCCGTCTTGGGAGTTTCAGTCTTTGTAACTGCAGTCGTTGATGCAGTCTTTGCGGCTTCTATCTTTACAACTGTAGTTATCCATACGTCCGTCTTAGGAGCCTCAGTCTTTACAACCTCGGTAGTTGATGCATCCGTCTTTGGGGCATCGGCTGTCGAGGCGTCCGTCTTAGGAGTCTCGGTCTTGGGAGCTTCAGCCTTGGGATCTTCAGTGTTTGCAACCTGGGTCGTTGATGGATTAGTCTTTGCGGCTTCTATCTTTGCAATTGTGGTCGTCGATGATACGTCCGTTTTAGGAGCTTCGGTCTTGGGAACTCCAGTCTTAGAAACTTCAGTCTTGGGAGCTTGAGTCGTTGATGCATCCGTCTTCAAGGCTTCAGCCGTCGATACGTCCGTCTTTACAGCTTCTGTCTTGGCAGTGTCCGCCTTTGGCATGTCCTTTGACACCTCCGCTTCCGAGAAACCGATTATCAATACCGCCGTCTCGGCTTCTGCCTTGACAATGTCCACCTTTGGGACATCCTCGGACGCCCCGGCCTTTGAAGAGTCGGCCGTCGACGCCGCCGTCTCTGGCACCACAGACGCAACAACGTCGGAACGAGACACTCTCGGCCGAGGACAATCCTTGTGTCTCCCGCTCCTGCCCCCCTCCTTGTCCTTCTTCCCCGACGACGCGCCCCTCTTCGACGACGCGCCCACGACCCCCTTTCCAAAGAACCGTATGATGCTCTCTTCGATCCCGCCGCCGTGGGGCCGGCCGGTCGCGCTGCTTTCCCTGGGATGCACGATGCACTTTTTGCCGCAAGGGCTGTCGCGCCCAGGCTTGTTTGGTTTTCTGACGACCTGCAGCTGTGACCATGACGTCCGCCTCTCCCTAGGCCTGTGGCTTGGCTTCTCTGACATGGTTTTGGGATGCGGGGTGCTTTCTAGAAGGTTGACTGCGGAATCGTGTGGTTGGTTTCTTGTCTATATCGACAGAATCTTGCTGTGTGAGGACGTAAGCTTTTATACAATTGAACAGAGTGCACTGAATCACTGACTAAAAGAATATTGGCTTGGACTAAATCGGTGACTGCCATCATCACACCATTCACTCACATCCAAGGCATCAAGATGCTATGCGGAGTTGTGTTTGATTCACGTCTGCTGGTCTGCTAGCTAATGCCCAACTTCCTCATCCATTGCATTTCAGA
>JASUDE010000462.1:0-20334 GCA_034509685.1 Colletotrichum cereale | reverse complement strand
CCCCCCCCCCCCCCCCCCCCCCCCTCCCCCTCTCCACTCATTTCATTCTCAGGTGTTCTCAATCTGTGACCCTGAATGATTGCTTGTTCCAATAACCATTTTGCAACCCCATTCCTTGCCATACGGCGACAAACTAGGCTGTCTATTAGTGTGAGGGCTGTGTGCTGCGTCCCAAATCGAGAGACCTTTGCGCGCAAGCATGCATCTCGGTGCATGTTTATTAGAGCGCAGTCTCAAAGCCAAAGGAAAGAAGTGTTCAGACCTATAAAAGAATAGTGTCTGAGCGGGTAAAGAAAGAAGAAGCTTCAGGCCGTGTAGCATGTGCTTCTCTACTACTGCGAACGCTGTCGTGACCAAGGAGCAGTGGCTTGCTGGAAGACGCAACAGGGTCGATGAAGATCAATCTGTACTCATGTCTAGAGAAGTCCGAAAGCTGGTTTCCAAGGTCTTGAGCCTTGTTGCGTGCTGAAAGAACAAGCAGAGCTGGAAAACGGCATGCCAAAAAGACCAAAGAACAAGACGTTATCTCGCTCTGCATAGTCAACGTTCTATTGCGCAAGGAATAAAGAATCGCACGGCAGAAGTTGCAGCACAGCGTGCATTGCAATGATGGCTCTCGTCTGGTCCCGTGACGTTAGCAGAATGACGCAAGGATACGTGGTCCTGAGGTCTTACCCAATCTGGAGTCAGAGCTGTAAAGTTCAGTGAACAAATAGCTTTTGCTGCAATGCAATACACCCTTTAGTGCATGTGGATGTCCTGGTAGTCGAGAAGGTTGACAGTGTTGGTGGCCATCATGCCCTGAGTGGTCTCAGTAGACCCAGCACCCTGGCCATCTTGAGCAACGTGGACAGTCTGGGAGGTCTGATGATCATGAGTGGCGTGGGTGTTTTGAGCAGTCTCCGAAGCACTGGAGTAGACAGTTCGGGGGGTGCCGATGCTGGACGGAGTTCCGGGGGAGGAGAAGTCGAGGAGGTTCTCAGCAGGTCGAGTGCGCTGGGGAGTCTGCTGGCTAGAGCCCTTGGTATTCGGACCGCTGACAGCAAGGTCCTGGAACAGCTGCCGGAGGAGCTCGGCGTTGGACACGTCATTGTTGATGCCACTGGAAGAGTTGACAGTGTCGCTGCTGGAAGCAGTGGCAGGGGCGTTGTCCGCCGTGGAAGGGCCATCATTGCCAAAACCATAGAAAGAGTTATCTCCCAAAATCGCGGAAGAGACAGTGGCGTTCGCATAGGAAGTACCGATAATGAGGCTGAGGGACTTATCCCGAACGGCATTCTGGGGCTGAACGATGGTGCTGACAGAAGAATCGTCGTCGTCCTCCGGAGCCCTGCACTTGCAGTACTCGAGATACTTCCACTCCTCGTGGACGGAACCCAGCAGCTCCTGGACCTCGAAGGGGAACGTGACGAAGACGTCAGGGTCGATTCTGCTGATGATGTTCTCCAGACGGACGATCAGCTCGACCAGCTCCTCCAGGCTGAGCTCGGTGTTGATGAGCTGCTTCTGAAGGCGGTCGCGGTCGCAGGAGAATTCCTGAGCCTGCTTCTGAAGGTCGCTCATCTGTTTGTAAAGGCTCTCCACCTGGGTCTTCAGCTGCTCGTTGGTGGATTGCAGGCTATCGAGACGCTGGCTCGACACGTCGTTGCTAGCGACCTTGACCTGGAGGCGGTGGTTGGCGTCACGCAGACGATCGTTCTCGGCCTTGACGGCCTTGAGCTCTCGGGCAATCACGGGCAGAGCTCGATCAGAATGGCGCTGGGCGCTCATCGTCATTGTGGTAGGCGACGGGGGCATGCCCCCGTCGTCATCCTGGCCGTCAGTGCCAAAAGGCAATCGGGCCTTGATGTTCTGGAGAAGAAAGAAGAGTTAGAGAGTGGAGAGAAAGGGGCTTTATATAGATGTTGGAAAGGAGGGCGAAGGGTCTGTTTTTAGCGGGCAAAGGAATGAGATGAGTGCTGAACAGGAAGGAGTAAAGAAGTAAGTGAGAATATCGCCTGCATCTCATAACTCGTCGTTCACAGGCTCGCCGTTCACACACTCATCCAATTCTAACCAGAAATAGGACAAGCTATTGCTTGTCTTTAGGCCGACCGAAAAAGAAGAAAAAACCAGAATACTCAACGCTTCTCACAGGATAGGGATGAGTCTCATGCAGAGGAGTAATGAACATACCAAGTTGAAGCCTTTGGGCTGCTCCTTCTTCTGGTCACTCGTCTGACTGAGACCACTGGCAGCGCAGGTATCAGAGGAGGACGGAACACCGCCAGCACCAAGACCGCCTGGGACGATGGCGATGCCACCACTGGCGGCAGAGAGTCCGGCCGACGCGAATCGGGCAGGGATTGCGTCCCGGGGAGGGCCGCCAGCTGCACCCACAGCCATCGACTCACCCTTGCTGTGAGCAGTGTCGGCAGCAACAGACTCCTCTGCGACAGTGGGCAGGCGGAAGACTCCCTGACCATACTTATCCTGGGGCGCAGGAGGGTGAGCGGCGGCGCCTGGGACGAAGTTGGCAGTGCCAACGACGCCCGAGTACGGGACGGTGTAGGGACTGAATCCGTTGGAAGGCATGATGAGTGCTGAAATAAATTAGTGAATGAGGATGTGTGGAAGAAGAAAAAATGAACGCACCTTGGAATTGGTTGAGTTCGAGATGAAAAGGAGTCAATCTTGGTTGGTGAGTAAGGGTGGGCGAGGGAGATTTTGTGTGAGAAATTTGGTGAAGTTGGGGGAAAAGTGGGAAGATGTGGGAGATGGAAAAGCGATGAAGAAGGGATGGGTTGAAAGAAAAATAAAGGAAGAGAGGGTGAGAGAGAAAAAAGAGGTTGAGAAAAGTCTGACCCTGAGCAGTCTGTCTGCGTGTCTGCGTGTCTGCCCGTCTGCCCGTCTGCCCGTCTTGAAAGAGAGCCGGGCCAAAAGATGGTTAGGCCTCTGAGAACCCTGATGAAGTATTTTAGCACACAACAGGAAGGAGCAGATAAAATTTTGGCCTGTGCTTTGACACCGCTCTTTTTGCTTCTGGCTTTTTAGAACAGTGAGTTGGGAATGTGGTGTTGGTGGTATCTGTGATGGCTGGACTGTGTGATGAGGCAACCAAGATGAAATGCCAGTCAGTACAAGAGAAGGTTTTTTCTCGGCCTGGCCCGCGAATTTTACGGGAAGGAGCTACACACAAAGTGGCTGATACCGGCAACTTTATTTCCTGCAATGTTGTACTCGTCCAAGCCATATGGGCGTCTCTCACATTGGATCCGAGACTGACACCTGGGCAGCAACCGCGTGAAGACTACGCGATCTCTTCGAGTCTCTACGATTGTTTGATGAAACAAAAGGCAAGGGGAATTCTTGTTACCAGAGTAATATTTGTATTCTATTTTGTAGCCTCTGAGCAGCACAATATTCAAAGATGTCGGGCCAACGATTTCTCGAGGGTAAGCCTGGTGCTCAGACATCGCAAGCAATGAAATGGTTTCTACCATGTTGGATATATATCCACAGCACCTATGATATGGTAAACAACCCCGTGTTTCATGCTCTGGAACAATGTCAAAGTCATTTACTGTCACTAGAGGATGACTGCTCGTTACACCCGCAGCAGTCGTCGCCGATTGAAGGTCACGTGGTCCCGCGGCGACGTGAGCAACGGCCCCGCCACCGGACGCCAAGAACGGCGCTAAGATCGTAACGGCGGGAAGGAGCGACAGGGGTAAGGCATTTGGGTTCGCACCTTCTGTCTTTCTTCCAGCCCTCCAGGCGCATCCTTTCTTCCTGGTGCCATCGACCTCAACCTCGGCCAGCAAAATGCTCCATTTCCCTTATCCGACGGCACTCCCAGCAACACAGCATCTTCACGCATCCGTTGGGTTGGCATCGCATGCTCGTCTCTGAGCTCTCCCGATGGACCCGGTGGCACAGCAGGACAGCCCGCTGTCCATCGCAGCCAACATCGCCGGCATTCTCACTTTCGTCGTCGCAATCATTGCGGCAGCGTACGTCAGAATCACGTACCTACGCAACAGCGACGACGAGTACTTCCGGGTCAAAGCCTCCCTGTCCTGGTTCAAGACGGAGTCCACGTGGCTTTCGGACCTGGTCAGGGCCGCCGGGGAGCGGCCCGGGGCTCGACGCCAGCGCCTACCAGAGTACCAGATGTACGCCTTTGTCATGGACGACCTGATCAAGTTGGAGCAGCGCATCTTGGAGCTATTGGCCGAGGCCGAGACAAAAGCTGCCGGCCGAGACTCGGAGAACCAGGGCGGGTGGACCCTCGTGCCGAAGAGCTGGAGCTTCACGACCAGCGTCGCCATGGCCTGGCTGCCCGTCCGTTCCAAAACATTGGAGCTGGTGCGGCAGAGGGAGGCCCTGACGGCACGAGTGCAATTTACGCAGATGAGCATGATATCTTCATAAGGGAATTCCTCATTCATGTTGATTTGCCGTTGTTTATACTTTTTCGCAGGCGAATTCGAGACCTAGAGTCAAGGACTACATGGACGGAGACCAAGACTGACGAGAGTTTTACCCGTATGGAGAACCAGATCGCCGAGCAGCAAGCTCAGATCCATCGGCTGGAGGATCTCGTCTACCGCCTGATGCACCGGGGTCGGTTCAGCAACGCAAAGGACCCGTCACGGAGCGACGCCGCCAAAAGGCGGCCATTGTCCAACTCTTCGCAACAAAGCCCGACCGAGCCAACGACGCGATGGCGTGGGCCAAGGGCCAGTTCCCAGCCAACCAAGCGATCGATGTCCAAGTGATGAGCCGCGGCTGTTCATTTGATGGCGTACCCCCCCTGCACAAGGTATACCCCCGCTGCTGCCAGGCTGGCGACGGCGACGGCCAGGTCAAGCTCCAGGACAGACCAGATCCACAGGCAGCCCAACGTCGGCGCCTGTTTCAGAACGTGCAGGTAGCTGAACTTGTTGGTGATATATATCAGGTGGCACCCGGCCCAGGTACTGGCCACGAAGAAAATGGCCTGCCGGATGGGGTGTTGGAAGCGAAGCGGAAGTCCCGGAACGAGGTTCGGGCTGGTAGGGTGCGCGTGCAGATTGTAGAAGAGGAAAGAGAGGACTGTCACCAGACAACAACATCAGCACGGGCAAGGTTTTGGTCATTCAATTTGGAACTTACCCAGGAAGGCAGCCAGCGTACGGGCGATGACGACGGGATACTCAATCTCTTTTGCGTATTGGTTCTGGACGAGCACATCAAGCGTGCCGTGGACCATGGCCAGACTCACTGTCCACAGCAGAGTGTCCATGACGCGTTCCATGGCAGGGGACAGCTTGGCTTCCTCATCCGTGTCGTCGTCGTCGTCGTCTTCATCATCGCTGCTATCCTCTTTGTTGGGCTTGTCGATCCGCACGGCACCCTTGGGCACGTTCTTGTTCCTCGGATCCTGGTCGGCCTGCTTGAAGAGACCCCTCTCCTGGGCGAGCTGGAGCAGCGTGGCTTCGCTAGGACCGGACCGATCCGGCTGTGCCAAAGGGATACCGCTGGCATCCTTGACCCTCTTCTCCTTGCTCTTCTTCGCCATATTCAATGCTCTGGACAAGCCTCGGATCACGTCCTCCTTATCCCCTTTGGCCGCCCACGTCTACGAGCGAAAGATGTTGAGAGCCCGGTGAGTGCCACTCGAAGATTGTTCCGTCTGGTCGAAGCCGGACTCGGTCGCAGCTGTAAGAGTACAGGTATGTCGTCGTTGCGTTGGTCGTCTAGTCGTGTGCCGTTGGCTGACAAAGACACGCAGCTTGAAGTTGGGAGAGACTTGACTTGAGACTGTCACTCTATGCTTCTTTTTTCCCCTGGCAGAACCAACCTGGTTGTTCCCCGCTGTCAGCTCAGCTCAGCTCAGCAGCTTAGCTCAGCTCAGCTCCGGGCCCCCTAAAAAGAATTAGAGCTTCCCCCCCTCCCCCGGCCGCTCCTACAGGCCATCGGCCCAGTGATCAAAGGACCCCCCTGTTCGTCGCATGACACAAGCTTCAATCCGCCAATCAGTCGCCGTCGCTAGCCCCCACTAAGTGGATACCCCGTTCCGCGACCGGTCACCGCCTGCATTTTCGGGAAGGGGGAAACGGGTGCGACGCACACCGACTGCCCGCTCGTGGCAAGAGAGACAGTCTAATGAAGGTCCCTGGATTATCGCCCGGGTCGCGAGGCACATCCAATTTCCCAGCCGATCGTCTCCCGCTATACGTATTGTCCACCACCCACACACCACACTACCGTTGACAGTCACCGCCACCGCAAGCCCGTCGCCGTTGTCGCTAAGAGAAGTCATCCGGGATTGGCCCAGGGTCTCCCCAAATCGCAAGGTGGCATCTCGGTCTTCTGTTCTCTCTCTCTCTTTCACTCTATCTCTTCCTCTGTTTCTCCCCCGGCAATGACGACGACCCCGTGCGCGTTGTCTTGCATCTAGTACGTGCTTCGTCACTCTTACGAGCAAGTTCTCCTGGGAAAGAATCCCCTGCAAGTTCCGTGCCTCTTGTGGTCCTCTTCCACGCGTCACCTTTCGCGTATAGCTGCGGCCCCCGCCAACGCACGCCACACCGCATCTACGACACATTCCCCCCCCTCGACGACGACCCCACCTTGGGGGAATCGAAGTCTCCCTCACCGTCGAACCGAAACCGCATACCTGAAGCGCTGGGAGAGTAGGCTCGCGCGACCGCAAAACAAACAATGGGCTGGATGTTGTTCCTCGGCGCCATACTGGTGGCAGTGGCCCCCGCATTGTACATATACCTTGTGCCGCTGCTCACGCCGCGCCTACCTACCTTGGAGAATAAACGCATCTGCCTTCTGATTGCCCACCCGGACGATGAGGCCATGTTCTTCGCCCCCACCGTTCTGGCCCTCACCAAGCCCGACACCGGAAACCATGTCAAGATCTTGTGTCTGAGCTCAGGTAGGGGAACACCCGCGGGGTGCTGCTGGACGGGCAACGCGGCGCAATGGCTGACGAGAGGGGCACGTGTGTAGGTGACGCCGACGGTTTGGGCGAGACCCGTAAGAAAGAGCTGGTCAAGAGCGGCATGAAGCTCGGCCTGCAACAAGAGCAAGACGTCTTTGTCATTGAGAGCCCGTGAGCAACCTTCCCTCCCTCCCTCCATTGTCCAACCGGCAGCAGCATGCTGAAGATTTTCTTGCCGCGCCCCTCTAGCGACTTTCAGGACTCCATGACCAAGACCTGGGACAAGACCAAGATCGCCTCCCTCCTCGGCCGCGCCTTCGCCCCGCAGCTCGCCCGTCAGCGCGCCGCCGGCGAGGAGCCCGACGCCAACATCGACGTCCTCATCACCTTCGACTCCACCGGCGTTTCCTCCCACCCGAACCACATCTCGCTGTACCACGGCGCCCGCGCCTTCATCTCAGCCCTCTCGGCCGACCCGCAGTGGCCCTGCCCCGTCGACCTGTACACCCTGACCTCGGTCTCGGTCGCGCGCAAGTACAGCAACTTCCTCGACGCGATACCCACGCTCTTCTCCTGGGTGACCACAGCCGGCAGCAACCCCCCGAAACCGCCCAAGAAGCCGAAGAAGGCGGAGGAAGAGGACGACGACAACAGCGACGACGACGACGACGACGAGGACGACAACTACCACCCTACGGCGCTGGTGTTCCTCAGCGAGCTAGGCGCCGAGGGCGGCTGGGCGACGGCGTGGAGCGCCATGACGACGGCGCACAAGAGCCAGATGGTCTGGTTCCGGTACGGCTGGATCGCGCTGAGCAGGTACATGGTGCTCAACGACCTGCGGCTGGAGAGGGTCGTCGACGAGGACGACGCCGACGAAGCCAAGGCCTGAAGGACACTTGCCGAAACGAACCACGCCCGTGGGGAAAGAGAGAAGGCGGTAAAAGAAGAAGGGAAAATAAAAAATGCATATAAACTACATTACCGAGAATCTCATACGCACCCCCCCCCCTACACACCCACACATAACCCCTCCCTCCACCCCTCCTCTCTACATCATTGAGCAGGCGTTGTATTTTTTCTTCTTTTCTTTTCTCATTCTTTCTTTTTTTCGTGGGCCTTTCGTGTGCACCTTTTGGAGAGTCGTCGAGAGACACTGCGTACATGAAATGCACGAAGCGTTGCAGTTACGCAACAGAGAGGGAATGGGCATTACGTACGTACTTGTAACCCGTACATCTCATCCCGTAGGACGACAACAGAACCACGCACTTTTCTCCTTTTAGTCTCGCCCGGTTCAAGGATGCATCGGCCGATGAATTCAGGCTAGTAGTGATGGTCATCGCCGGGAACGTCGTTGCCCTTCGTTCATTATAGGATATCCATCTCCTCTCACGTGTGGTGGTCTTATGTACAGGGCGCAATGCCGTCTCTCAAAACCCTCTCCATCTGACACACCTGCCGATACCGCCCCGATTACCAGGTCAGAGCCCTCAGAACGACGTTTCTGTCTAGCTTGCGAGCGCCTCCTGGTTCCGCATCGGCGTCCAGGTTGTCCACGTCCGCGTCGTCCATCTCCGCGCCGCTCTCTACCGTCGCCTTGCCGGAGCGCAGAAACCTCTCGTCCTGTCCGAACCTTGCCTGCCGCCGCTGGCGAACCATTTTCTTCACGGTTTTCCGAATAGTGATCGGCATGCTCTCGTACACCGGGTCGCCCGCCTGGGTCAGCACGGGGACCAGCTCCTCGGGATCGCTTGCGCCAGGTGGCTTGGCGTACTTTGGTCGGCTCGGGTCCGGGGCAAGGCGTTGCGTCGGCGCGCTCGGGACGATGCGCCTCACCCATTTGGTCTTTTGATTCGTTTCCGTGTTGGCGATCCTCACGGTGCCCCCGTTGGTCGTGTATGTGATGGGATCCGGCAGGAAGCGGTAGAATTCGCCCACGAACTGCGGGATGATCTGCGGCGAAAGGTGCGCCCGGTGGCGCAGGCTTTTGCTTGTATGGCGAAGCCACTGCTGGCACCAGTTCTGGATTGTGTACCAAGTCATGTGCTGCCTGGCTTTGAGACGTCGGTGTCGGGCAATCGAGGCTGGCGGGGGCGAGGGATAGAGGGATTCAAACAGAGCTTCCTCGACTTCTTCGCACAGCAAGTCGTACTCTGCACAGGCCTGCCTCATGGCCTCCCAAGCCTCGTCCGGCCTTCCGGCACTGATCAACGACTTGACGTAGATGTCTGTTTCGTGAAGGCCTACGTTCACTAGGAAGGGCTCACCCTTCATGGTGTCCCATAGGGAGAGCACCTCATCCGCGCGGATGATTCTGTTGGGATCGCCCATGATCTTCCACTCCTGGCTGGCCGGTTTGGAAGAGAGGATGTAAGTCCATTCTAGCAGCGCAGACCACGAGCTTTGTGGTATGGGGATCTGCCATCGCTGAGAGACGTATATGATCAGCTTCCTGGCAAGAATGACGTGGCCTGTGCACCCAAACGACTGCACGATGCCGTGGATCAGACGCTCCGTCGGCTGCAGCAACGGGTTCAGGTTTCCCCTCCCGAGGCCGCCGGTGACTTCCGCTGCCCGATGATCCCGCAAGTCTGTGATCTTGATCCTCCACGTCCGCCAAAGAAGTCCGATCATGTCCCGGAAAGAACCCGCACGCGCACTTGCCAACAAGTACGCGCAGTAAAACTCTTCGTCCACCACTTTCCTCTCTCTCTTGACGTAGCCCTGCAGGCGTCTCACAGGTGCGGGCAAGCTCACAAGACGGTGCATGTCGTGTGTCGGCAACCAACGGGCGCGGCCGAAACTGCCTCGCTTGCGTGAGGAGATACTCAAGCGCAACTTCTCGAGAGGCCAAAGTAGTCGAGTTTCATCAAAGGTCTTCCTGTTGCTGGTCATGTCGCGTGGGCGCATTCGGAAGCGGGCAAGGTCGTTCTGGGCGTAGGTCGGGTCCGTGAGGAATCGCGTCTTGAAGTATTCCGCAAGGACGGAACCGTCCCTAGAATTGGTTACGGGGTCCCCTTTCATTGCGCCGTGCCAGATGCCTTTGGCGGCCTCGAAATCAGAAGCAGCCCCGGCGCATCTCAAGAGCACCACTAGATCGGCTCGCGACGGGCTGGTGCCATGGTAGGAGCGGAGGTCAAACAGGGAGCGTAGAGCATGAAAGGTGTGCGTGTAGATCTTGCGAACGCCATATTGATCCGCCACGGACGCGACAGAGCTGAACTGGCCGAGACCGCTCGGAATGCGTAGACCATGGGTCGCATCGCTTCTGGGACCGACTCGCGAAGGGTCCAGTGACCGCACGATGGCCGAAAAGGCTGTGGGTGAAAGATTGTGCAACGCGTCAGCAACCTCGATCTGCTGCGGGTGATGTGCGAGGGACACAACACCCCTCTGAATCTTGTTTGTATCCTGCGACTGGACTGCCCTGAGCACGTGTGCCAGCTGGATGTCGGGAGAATCGGCATGTTTCTTCGCAGACGCATTGGGAGCTTCGGAGCCAAGGAGTTGGGATTGAGACAATCTTCTTGTCGAAAAGGTCAGCTGTGACCGGGAGATGGATGGTCTCGCAGAGGCAGTCGTGGACAAGACGCGATGTTGCCGAGGAAATCTGCGGATTCGAGCAGACAAGACTCGTGAGGGGGTGCCGCGAGGAAATGATGGAAGCCGAAGAGGAAGCAGCTGTCGAAGGCCATTGGCCTCCGCAGCAGGTATCATGATGGAAGAAAGCAAGATGCTGGATTCATTTCAATCAACGAGGGGAGGGGATGCGAAGAGCTGCGGCAAAAGGAGAGAAGCGAGTGTGTGTGCGAAGATGAGGAGAAAACACCGAGCTGCTTTCCTCGTTGTTAATTGAGGGGGAAGGTACATACATACATACATACACACATACTACCTTGGTAACTAGTGATACCACGTAACTCAATGGCGCCTCCCAACGGCAGCAGAGCCAAGAACAGCTTCCCCAACTTCTTGCTGCCGCCTCCTCCGGCCTAGGTACTTCCCCTCCCTCTGGCGTCTAACAGGCGTCTGTCTGCTTTGGGGCCCTGCTCCCTTCCTCCCAACCGTGCCACCCTGGACAGTGCGGGAAGCTCCACGCTGACCCGGGGCAAGACCCATTCCGGTCCACTTTCCGGTGTGCCGTGGCGTGGTACATCTGGAGGGTGGGCCGACGACCGGAACATCTGTCGCGCCGACGCCGAGGGTCCTGGCCAATGACACGACGAGAACAGCCGGCGACCGTTTTGCGTTGCCGCACAATTCTGACTGTGACTGGCCCCACCACTGCTCTCGGCCATCCCAGCCAAGCAAGCTGCTGCTGTGTCGTTCTTCATCGAGAAACGCGCGCCTACCCGTACCTACGCTCACACGCCCCCTGCTCGTCTTTACTCACCAATCCGACACTCAACTCATAACATCTCATCATGGCGGACGTCGGCGAAGACACGGCTCACGTCCAGGAGCCCCTCGACCTCGTCAAGCTGCTGCTCGATGAGGTGGTTTTTGTCAAGCTCAGAGGCGACCGGGAACTCAAGGGCCGACTTCACGTGAGTGCCAATGCGTCGTGGGGAGTCGAGAGGAATAGGCACGTTCTGACTTTGCTTCACAGGCCTACGACAGCCATTGCAACCTGGTGCTAGGAGAGGTGGAGGAGACGATTTACGTGGTGGACGAGGATGATGAGGAGGACGAGGATGTCAAGGTGAGAGGACCTCGCCCGGTGTCCAGCTCGCCACCGCGCACGCTAACGGGAGACTTTGCAGACGATCAGCAGGAAGTCAGAGATGTTGTTTGTCCGAGGTATTGTCTTTCCTTCCGGTCGATGTGATGTGGCGTGTACGGAATCTGACGGGTTTCACAGGCGACAGCGTGGTACTCATCTCGCCGCATACATCTTCATAACCAATGCGAGATGACGCATCTGCTCGCATCACCAACGAACCCCCCCGAAATGAGACCAAGCTTTTGGACGCTCGCAATTAGGTAGCGGGAGTCCGTCGCGGTTCAACCACAGTTCAAGCACGGTTTCTCGGTTCGTGCCGGAACCGAGAAATGTGCGGGGGCCTGCCACATCGTCATGGACGTCGATGCGGTCTTGACTTTTCTATACCCGCATCACCAGGCCTCGTCGGATGCCCACGACATGAAAAACGCATAAACGCCACACACGGAGCGGTTGTCGAGGGTGCTGAGCTAGTGAGCGCCGGTCTCCTGAGAACGACGGGTTTGAGGAACAAGTTGGCGCACCTATCAATGGACTGGGGGTTGCTCAATCTTTAGTCGTTGTTTGCCGTTCGAATAGAAATTTCTAGCAATGGAGCACATTCAAGCTCAGCACTCGTCTACTGGCTCTGCTATCGGGGCAGATAACCACGCCGCCGAACGGGCAACTCGGAAAGTGATTTGACTCCTCAGGCCCCGGTCCAGTCGCCAACCATGATCCAAAGTCGTCTGAACGTGGTTGAGCCAGCCACACTTGAGCCATTGGGCAAACCAACCCTGGGGCTGCGTCCCTATTCGACCATCAGACACTGCGAGCTGAACCAATCAACCATGTGTGCGGCGCGGCGCGGCGCGGCGGGGCCCAAGGCTGGCAACGAACGACAGTTGCGCGTTGCGGGTAATCAAGGTACCTGTAGAAAGAATCTGGGGCTCCTCCCCGCAGTCTTGCTGCTGCTGCTGCTGCATGGTCCGTGCCAAAGCTCTTATCGATAGGCTCCGCCGAGTTGCTCACAACGGGGGCGGTGACATTGCTGCTTTAGGAGAGGGTGAGGATACCTACTTAGTAGGCTTGTTGCTTACTGTAGGTGGCTAGGTATATCTGCAGTACCTACATGCTGTGTTACCAGATGATTGAGTTATGCAGTTCAGCAAACAAATGGGCGGGAAGAACTAGAAATCAAAACCAAGAGATCCGCTCGACCTATTCTTAACGAAAATCTGGTTTCGATTTACTTGATGTACTTATTACACGTGTGTTGACCATAACCCAACAGCTGCTCTTCCTCGCGCTCCTCTTAGTTCCAGCCCAATGCCACACTACCTAGCAGGGCTCAGTAAAGCGGCGGCACATTCTGTCAACCCCCGGGTGCGGAGCGAATGTGGCCTCGACTGTCACTGACGGGGGGTGGACGGTGACTTACGCCGCTCGAGTCAATCGATGACTCTTGTTTCCCGTCCACCGTTGCGGCGCCAGCCTTTGATTCAAAGGACTTTTTATTTTATTTTTAATTCTTTTGCCTCCCGTTTATAAATCGTCCTGGGCGACACTGTATTCCCTTACCGCATCTTCATCTTCCTTGTTCAGTACGCGTTTTATAGCCGACGCGCATCAATGATCATTAGGATACGCACCTGAACGCTCTCATCACCCCACCATGACGAGCAAGAACATAAAGTCGTTACCGCACGAGAAGCGCAAAGGCGAGGCTGTACGGGACCCCCCCTCCCCCCCCTTTCCCCTCAACCCTTTCCCTCTCCCTCATCATCCGGAAGAACCGTCAACTCTCGTGCGTGCATCCGCTGACGCATAATGCCCCAGGCCCTTAGCGACTTCGCCGAGTATGTCGAGAAACAGCAGGCGCTACGATACCCGAGCTCCAAGCCGGCCGACGCCATCAAGGTGACCGTCGCCCCCGAGCATCAGCATGCAGAACTCGACGAGCTCTTTGACAACCTCGACCTGGCCGAGGCCACCCCGAGCGTGCGGTTGAAGGACCTATTGTTGGCCACCGACGACGACGACGACGACGACGCGCTTCGGAGACTGGAGGGGGTGATTCAGGAGAGGATACTCGAGGGCCACGGGGAGACCGTCTTCGAGCTCGGCTTCGAGAACAGCGGCGAGTCTATGGGGCTGTCGCTCGAGCAGTGGAACGCCGCCCACGCGAGACTGCGGGACGCGGCCAAGAGGGTGCGGGCCGACTGCCACACGCTCATCACGAAGAAGGTCGGCGGCGACGTCGAGGCCCCGAGCGCCAAGTCCGGCAAGGACAGCCACTGCAGCGGCAAGATCATGATCCGTCAGACCCCGGCGACGGTGGAGGATGTGATTGAAACGCGGATAGCCGTCGTTGGCAACGGTGCGTCGTCTCCCCCGGGCGGCCTTTACGAAAGTCCGGCGGTTGTTTTGTCGCATACTGCCACGAGGCCGGCTGCGAAAGGCACCCCTTCCCCCTCTTGGATGAAGTGGACTAACGCGCCCCCCCCTTCGCAGTCGACGCAGGCAAGAGCTCTCTCCTGGGCGTTTTGGTCAAGGGCGACCTCGACGACGGCAGAGGACGAGCGCGGGTGAACCTCTTCCGACACAAGCACGAGATCGAGACGGGCAGGACCAGCTCCGTGGGCATGGAGATCCTGGGCTTCGACACGGTCGGAAAAGTCGTCACCTCCGAGACCCCCGGGCGTATGCAGTGAACCCCTGATCATTTTTTTCTTTCTTTTTCTTGTTTTTTTTCTTTTCTTCTTCAAGAACAGAAACAACAGCCAAAAAGAAGTCGTGGGCTAACGCGTGGGGGTGAACAACAGGGAAACTCTCGTGGGAGGAGATTGGGAAGCGCAGCGCAAAGGTCATCACGTTCACGGACCTGGCGGGCCACGAAAAGTACCTGCGGACGACGGTGTTCGGCCTGCTCTCCAGCAGCCCCAACTACTGCCTTCTGATGGTGGCGGCGAACAACGGGCTGGTGGGGATGAGCAAGGAGCACCTGGGGATCGCGCTGGCGCTCAACGTGCCGGTCATGGTGGTCATCACCAAAATCGACATCTGCCCGCCGCAGATCCTCGAGCAGACGGTGGGCCAGATCGCAAAGATCCTCAAGAGCCCCGGGGCGCGCAAGATCCCCATCTTCATCAAGGACCGCGAGGAGTGCATCAACACGGCGACACAGTTTATCAGCCAGCGGATATGCCCCGTGTTCCAGGTGTCCAACGTCACGGGCGAGAACCTCGACCTGGTGCGCACGTTCCTCAACATCCTGCCGCACCACGGGCGGTACGACTCGGACGCCCCGTTCGAGTTCCACGTCAACGACACCTTCTCGGTCCCGTTCGTCGGCACCGTGGTCTCGGGCATCGTCAAGTCGGGCGTCGTCCACGCGGGGGACAACGTGCTCATCGGGCCCGACTCGCTCGGGCAGTTTACGGCGACTAGCGTCCGCTCCATCGAACGCAAGCGGCTCGGGGTGCCGGCCGCGTCGGCGGGGCAGTCGGCGTCGTTCGCGCTCAAGAAGGTCCGTCGCAAGGACGTCAGGAAGGGCATGGTGGTCCTGCCCAAGCTCGAGGGGCAGCCGGCGCCCAAAGTGCACAGAGAGTTTATTGCGGAAGGTGAGTCATGCCGTGATGATGATGATGAACGGTGGCCCTCTCCGGTCATCGGACTACAACGGTCGTCGGACTATATAAAAAAAAGCTGACCATGCTTGCCCCTGGGGGTCGTAGTGTTGATCCTGTCTCACGCCACCACCATCAAGACCAAGTACCAGGCCATGCTGCACGTCGGGCCGGTATCGCAGACGTGCGCCATCATCGACGTCGACCGGCCGTACATCCGGACGGGCGACAGGGCGACGGTGGCGTTCCGGTTCGTCCAGCGGCCTGAGTACCTCGCCCCGGGCGACCGGTTGCTGTTCCGGGAGGGCAGGACCAAGGGCCTGGGGATCGTCAAGTCGGTCGGCTACGACCCCGATAAGCCGCTCTACCCGCACGGCGACGCGGCGGCGGCGGACGAGGATGCGGGCCAGGGCAACGAGGAGAAGCCGGCCAGCCGAGGGCCGCGTTAAGGGTTGGGGCACGAGAGAGAGGTTGGTTGAATGGGCGTTTTACTTGTACGATTGGCGTCTAGCGGGTTTTTTTTCTTCTTCTTCTTCTCTCTCTTCCTTGTTGTTCTTCGTTCGATACTTTGTTTTATTTTATATTTGTCTTTTCATATGGGTTTTGCAGCATTGGGGTTTGGTGATACCAGGTCCGATTACCGTGCAAGGAGGCCCGCCAGCGCAGGCCAGTATAGTAGTACGCAGTATAGTACATTCATTGACATGGCACGCACCTTTCGGGACGGGGCAAAGACTGGGTTTCATGGTTCCATTTCATCGGGTTGGTGATATTGGTGTCAGGGGAGGGATTAAGATTGAGTGATTAAGATTGTGGCCCAGTCCACGTGGCCACGATCATCTCAAAAAAGGGCGGGGTGGGCTAGGTGTGGTCCATGGACATGACATATTGGCCCATGGTCTACGGATACTACTGGTAAGTACGGATAATGAGAAATCTATCTGGCGGGAGAGCGAGTAAGTGACTTGGCCGGAGAGAGATGGCGAGGGTGACAAGTAGAGTAAAAGGCAAGAGTCAGGCCCGCCGTTACGAGTAATGAGCAATGAGCAATGGGTGCACACACGCCGAGCCTGCCTGCTCGAAACATGGCGTCGGCCTCGTTGAACCTGAACGACTCGAGGAGCCTTGCTCTGCTCTCTGCTTGTGGCCGTAAAGGGAAGGAGATGAGACGAACGGTTGGCCGGTTGAAGAGGAGGAAAGCAGCGGATGGGTTTATCCTTCCAGTGCAGTCAGGTACCTTTCTACCTTGGGAAGGCACCTTTTACCTGAGGAAGGTTCAAGCTGCGAGCTACCTACCTTCCCCCCCTTGCGACATGCATCCAATCACAGACCCACAAGGGGGCAGCACCTGCATCGTCACCTCAAACGCCCAAACTGTTTCGATTCTCCATCTTGACCCTTTTCCTTTTCCATCCACATCCACTCGTCCACTCACGCCCGCCTTGTTCGCTCGTCGGCCTCTGCGCCCCCTTCCCCCCTTCTTCCCTTCTTGGCCAACCGCGTCCGTGGGAATTGCTTCTTGTTCTCTTGCTTCCAAGTTCCTCCCCTTCACGGGGTTCCGCACGGAGCTGGAAGGGGTCAAAGTGTCGTGTCCCCAGGGACCGATCTGCGTCTCTCCCGTTCCAAGGGGCGCCACCTAAACTACTATGTAAGGTAGTCAGTCGACTCACACCGCGGGAGGCCTGTCAGATGTCGCCACGGCGTTAGTAGCGCGCTGCGGCCGCGGCTGTGGCTGCAGCGCATGGGCTGGTTGATTGATTGATTGATTGATTGATTGATTGATTGATGGATGGATGGACGCGGTGTTCAGCTCCAGAGCTCCCCTGGAACCGCACCCGCGGATGACGATGCAGTCAGTGCTTCCTGTTGGCTGAGACGGAGGGACGATCTGGTTGGCATCTTGCCCCAAAAGGACGAGAAAGAAACAAGTCGTCGACTGCCTCCTCTACATCTTTCTCTCTCTTCACTATCCCTCTCCCTCCTTGTCTATATCAACCGTCCTTTCCTCTCCATTGTGGTGTAACATGCACCCCGACCACACGGCTCCCCATCCCTTCTCGGCATCAAACGGCCACAGCAGCGTGTTTGGGTGTCATTGACCAGCGTGCCGACAGCAACTCTGTTTCACAAACCTCGGGGAACCTCGCAATCCGCCAGAATCGAAAAAACATCACCCATCTCCCCGTTTGATCCCACCTCCTGGCCCTTTTTTCTGCTTTGTCTGGCCACCCCTGCCGTCAACCGGTCCCGCGCCGACACAACCGCCCGTCGTCCGGTCTCTCCGACATACCCTCGCATCGTCGACGCCTACTACTACGCAGTAAACTACTGTACGTCCAGTACAATCAATCCCTACTACATACCAAAGTCGAGATAGCAGCACTCTGTCGCCACCTGTCTGGTCTGCATCGGATCCTTCAACTGCGCTGCCTCAAACTTCCCCTGGGGCTCTCGGGCAAACACCACCCGTCTGGTCTACATCGGATCCTTCAACGGCGCCAAGACGACTCCCGAACCCTTGTTCCATCACCTAACCGCCCCTCCGTCATCTTCCTCTGACCTGGCTCTGGCTTTGTCTGGCTCTGGCTCTGGCTGTGGCTCTGGCCTCCTCCGTCGGAACAGCTGCTCGTCTTCTCGTACAGCCAGTTCGTCCCTTGCAGAAGCGTCACGATCGATCTGCATCGCTACCGTCGTTGTCAATGACACGGGTCGGTCTGTTTTGATCCCTTGGGCTTTCGGGTCTCTTCCCCTCCAACGGTGCATCATCATCATCATCATCATCATCACCACAACATCACAACATCACCTTGCCCGTCCCCTGCCCATGTGCCAGGGAAACAAGCTCTTCTACTGCGTAGTCCTGGTCCTCGTACCACCGGCGCATGTTCCACACCGGGCAACATCTCCAGGTCTCTCTGTAACACCGCGAACCAACTCTTCGGCGTCGACTGAGTGTATCGCCACAGCAGGACCTTATCTTGGCCCTGTTCGCTCTATCGGCATTTGCTAATTCCCGTTTTTCGGTCACGAGTGGCTTTGTGGACGACCGCCATCAAGAGAACCCCTTCAATTATCCCCCGGAACCAGCCGTCTGGTTACCCTGGCTCTATACCCTGCCGGGCCCTGCGACCCGCATTGACGTGGTTCTTTAGCCCATCGTGCCGTCATCCCCAGCAACCTCTGACACGCCATACGTTTCGGCCCTTGCTGCTGCCCGCAACCCTCGGCCGGCTCGACTGTCGCCCTGCTATTATCGTCCGTTCCCCCCAAAAGTCAAGCGCCTCCCGGCCAAATCCTGGTCTCTTAGCTCTGGCCGTCTACCATATTCCTGGCCGCTTCGTCGCCGCCCTCTCGACGATCCGACCTTTACCAACACAAAAAACACTAATCACGAACAAACGACATCTTCGAATCCGAGTACCGGCCTAACGAGACTGAGACTTTTTTTATCAACGATTCCCAAAGGCGGCTACGCCTGAGGACGACTTTTGTTGGCTTCGTCGACCAACATCCCGTCTCCGCCATGAGAAACTCAATATGCCAACCCCCTCGGGGGCGTCTGTCCCAGCTCGTCTTGTTTGTCTACGTGGTCACGGCGACCGCGGCAACCATCATCACCGTGGGAGATGCAGCCCTCAGTCTGTCCAACTTCCAGCTCATCACTGAGCTTTCCGTGCCACTCGGTTGCCTGTTGTCGTACAACAATCCCATCAGCGGATGCCAAGCCAGCGACTTTGACAGCAGGAGAACATGCTCGGTCAAGTGTACGCGTGGGTTGTCAAGGAAGCAAAACACCCTCCAGCAAGCTTGCGAGGCTGTCCAGGTGCAGCCCAATACGATACTCGGACAGGTACTGGCAGGGAATCTGGTCAACGTTCTCTGCGGCCTCACAAATCAACCAACGCCATCGCCCGTACAGACCATCAGGTCCACCACTACGACGGCGGTGCAGCCTCCGACCAGCACCGTCCTGCCGCCGCCACCACCACCACCACCACCACCACCACCGCCGCCGCCACCACCGCCGCCGCCGCCTACTACTACTGCTGCGCCCATTCCACCTCCGCCGCCACCAACTACAACATCAATACCAACACCGGTTCAGCCTCCTCCTCCCCCTCCGCAACCATCACCACCACCAACATCAACTACACCAGCGCCGCCGGGACCGCCTCCGGTGCCGCCGCCTCCTCCTCCGCCAACAATCACTACCACTCCCGCCACCACGGTGCAAACAGAATCACCACCCCAGGCCACTTCTACAAAGCCTCCGGTTAATCCCCTCGACGCTTTGCTTATGAACGGCGCAGAAGGCAGAACGGCTGGAGGCTTTGTGTGGGGCCTGCCCGCCATGGCTCTCATCGTTTTAGGGGTCTTTTAAGCGGCCGCTGAGACGTTACTTGCCGTAATTATCCAAGAAGCAGAAGACGGAGCTACGACAGCGTTGTAAGAACAAGTAATGTGTAAGATTACGGATTTCATTTGTCGCGAAATTGCATGATTGCGGGAACATTGAAAAAGGGCGCCGGCTGGGTAATGGGACGTCTGGGAGGGGCGACGGTTGGAAATGACCCGGTCGGGAAGAGGGCGCCAACACCGCGGGGGTTGTTTTTTTTTCCATGGATTATGGCATTCCACATGGCACCAAGATACCTTCCTTACGATAGGAAACCTGTAACACTTGATACCACATAGCACGCGCTTGGCTTGAGCAGACATAGGCAGCCAAGCAACGGGGGAGGAGAAGAAGGCTGAATCAAGAGTAATCAACTATTATTACGATGCCGAAGAACCGGGTCCATATGCGATGAGCCAGCCCATCTTTTGTCAAAGTCGGAGGTGGAACAAAAAAGCAGGCCACCAAGAAACGGACGTCCCCGGAATCCGGGTTTCCCTCTCACGAGTGTGCCCGTAATGCAGGCCCCCCACAACGCAAGGATATCCCCCGCCCGCGGGCGATCCCCGGATCCCAGGCGCCGCGGTACCGAGCAGCGCATGAACCAACCAGCCCCGGTTGTTTCTGGGGGACGGCAGGCCGCTGGACCAGTCGCTTCTCGCGCCGAGCCCCGGGGCGGAAGGGA
>JASUDE010000461.1:13266-38276 GCA_034509685.1 Colletotrichum cereale | reverse complement strand
TAACTCTAAATAACGCCTATATAAGCGTAATTAAGACCTCTCTAAATAAAATCACCTATAGAAAGAAAATAAATATACTACTAGATATTTTAAGTAATATAAATATAGGAATTAACTATAAAATACTCTAGGAGGAAGTAAGATTTTCTATTATAGTAGTATAAATATATATAAAAGAAGTATTTAACTATAAATACTAGTATATTTTATTTTCTTTAGGTAATTTAGTCTATTTAAAACTTAGAAAAGGATATAAACTACCTAGTAATCTTTTATTAAAAACCTCCTTAGATTATATAAAGCTAATAAAAATACTAAAAAAAGTTAGAAAACTTACTTATAAGTTAGATCTACTACTAATAATAAATATTTACTTAGTAGTTTTAGTAGCTTATCTAATCCTAGCTAAAGACCTATAATTAGACCTATACTACTAAATACTAGCACTAGTAAACCTAGTAGAAATAAATAACCTATAAGTAAAGAAGTAGTAAGATAACTACTAATATTATAAGGTAGAATAAATTTTAGATAAAAGACTTAACTAGTAAGGAAGAAGTAGATCTAATATATAATACTTAATTAAATAGAAAGGATATTTTAGTACTTATAATACTTAGATAAACTTAGACGCTATAGAAGCTAAAGAGTTAATTAAGGAATTTAAGGAATAGTAATAAAGGTTAAATAAATAAAAGTAAAGAATTTAGAAGGAAAAAGAACTATTATTAGACTATTATTATTAACTAGCCCTAAAAGAAATTTCTTATAAAATAGAAAGAAGATAATAGGTTATTTATAGATAAAAGAGCTAAACTAATACTAAATAAGGTATTAATTTTAGCTATAATTCTCTAATAAAACTAAGGGAAATAATAGATAGCTAAAAATATTATTAAAGTAAATATATATAGCGCTTATAGTAAATATAGAGATAACTTACCTTAACGCGTAGGTAAACTTTACCTTTAGATAAAAAAATACCTAAACTATCTAGGTAACTAGACTTTTTACCTACTTTATATAAAACAATTTACCTTTTATTTTCTCCTAAAGAATTACCTATAGTTTCTTATTTATATTACTTTTTTTTACTAAACCTCTTCTTTTTTACCTTTATTAGCTAGTAAATCTATATATAAATCTTATAAATCTACTAGTATTTTACTAGTAAAATTACTTTTATTCTTTAGTAACTTCTTATTATAAGATTTTATATTATACCTAATCTCTTTAGTAAAAATCCTTCTACTAACGCTAAGTATTATAAGCTTTTCTCTAATAAATTTATAAAAACTAAAAATAGTTTTAGTCTAAGTTTTTTTAGATATTTCTATATACTTACTATATATAAAGGTAAACCCTAAATTATTAACTATATAAAGTTATATAAAACTAAAATTACTAGCTTTTAAGAAAAATAACTAAAACAGCTTAAGAGATTTTACTCTAAAGTAAAGAAGCTAGGCGTTTAAAACCCTAAGGTTAACTTCTTTAACTATATAATCTTTATAGATACCCCTAAACTTTCTTTTATTAAAAATATTAAGGAAGTATAGGAGATTTTTATAACTAATCCTTAGCTAAAGTTTACTAAAGATAATAATACCTTTTTATTTTATATAAACTAGTAGAAATCCTCTAATAATTAGACTTTATAAATATATATAGATAACATAAATAATAATAAGAAGTAAGATAAAAATAATATTCTTACCTAGCTAAATACTCTTTAGTATTAGTTAGACTAACTTAAGGGAATTTATAAAGAAATAACTAGAAATACTCCTCTTTACTATAATAAAAGTAGCTAATCTAAAAACACTCCTAAGAATACTAATTAATTTATAGTTATTACTTAAATAATATAATAGATAAATAGTCTTTAGAAGTAAGTTATAAGCTTCTCTAATAATAATTTACCTATAAGTATCTTATATATATAGTAAACTACTATAAATAATACTAATAAATTCCTAATTATATAGCTACCTCTTACTAAATCTTCTATTAATAACCTAGTGCTTATTAAGGAAACTACTATAGTTTTACTAGAGATTAATATTATTCTTAACGCTTTTACTAGTTTTTATACTATTATTAACTAGATTAATAATAGTAAATACACTAAAGAAGAAGGACTTTAGGTTATACTTTACCTAGTTAAGTTTGTTTTAAATAGTAAATAAGACTTATATAAATATATTATAAAGCTATAGTAAACTATAAAGAAATAAGTAGAATCTACTAAAGAAATAGCTAATAAGTTACTTATGTTTAGCACTAAGGATGTTTCTCCTTCTATCTATATCTCCTATAATAAGCTTAAGATGACACTATTATAGATATACCTAAATATAAACGCATAGCTAGATATTAAATACTAAGCTACTATTAATTTACTTACTTCTATAAATATTTACTATAAAATAGTTATATAAGATTTTACTAATTACTATAAGTTTTATAGCTTAGTTATTATTAAATACTAAAATAATACTTTTACTATTATATTCTTTAATAGATATTTTACTATCCTTCTTATATAAGTTATTATAATAGGCTAGTATTACCTTACGATAGGCGTATAGTAACTTAATACAATTTATCTAAGCTAAGGAGAGAAAGTAGGAAGTATAAATAACGCACGGTTTGTATAGGCCTTTATCTTATGCGTGTTATGCGTACGCACCCCTTTTAGCTAGTTATAAGTAATAGTAGGTTATAGTAGGCACTAGCCTAACTACACTTATTATAGTGTAGCCTATAACACGTAGTCCCCTCTTACGCTATAGGGCTTTACTAGCCCTTAATAGTTACATACTATATCTTAAGAAATTACTTATTAAATAATCCTATAGGCTAGTAGGCTTATTATTTATACTTTCTTTTTTCTTACTAGCCTTTTTATTAATATTATAAGTATTTATCTTATATATAACTATATTTTTCTTTTACTTTTATTATCCTTTTACTAATTACTAGTTATTAATTATAGATATTAAATAATTTATAATAGCTATAAGTAAACTAATCTTTATATAGGCCTATATATATATATATATATACCTACTAATTAGTTATTAACTTATAAGATAGCCTCTTACTATCTTTAGCTACTCCTTATCCTCTAAGGATAATAAAGTCTTTAACCTTATTACCCCCCCCTACCTTAAGCCTTAGTTACTTACTCTTACTATAAGTTACTTTCTTTTAGTAAGCGTATTATATAAGTTAACTAACCTAGCTAGAATAATAAGGATAATAAGAATAATAAAGCTAATAAGGCTAACTATAGCTTTTTAGTTATAAAAAGACGCTACGCTAACACTTTTACCCTTACTACTACTTCTACCTATATACTAATTATCTTTTATATATACCTTTACTTCTTATATATATACTACCTTATATATAACCTTACTACTATCTATTATATAAAGAATATTAGTACCTATAGGTACTACTATCTCTCCTATATATAGTCTTACTATAGCTACTAACCTATAAGTCTCTTATTACTTATATAAATCTTATGCCTTACTAATATAACTTAGATCCCTAAGGCCTCCTTAGGCCTTTATAAGGTAATATCTATTACTACTTATACTATTACTCTAACTACCTCTAGCTTTATAAAGTATACCTCTTTTTAGCTAGCTATTAAGGCTTAGGAGGTTATAACTAACTTAGAGTAAGAGGTATAGAAAAGCACTAAGAAGATATATAGAAAGTATGCCTATAGTATGTCTAATAATACACCCCTTACGCCTACTACACCTACTCCTTTTTTTCTAGCTATTACTACTACTACTACTACTACTACTACTAATACTATATATAGTAAGGTTACTTCCTACTTAGGTAGTCTTATAGCTACCTAAAGTAAACACCTTATTATTATAGTTAAGAAGATCTTAGTCTCTCTTAAGAGAGTAAGTATTAGTCTTATTTTTTCTTCTATATAACTTTTATACTAACTTTATATCTTTAGTTTATTAACTTTATTACTACTAACTTTAGTTATAGCCCCTCCCTTAAGCTAAGAGACTTTTAGTAGGGAAGTTTCTTATATATTTTAAGTATGCTTATTCTATATAGCTTTACTACTTACTTTATAAGGCCTAGTTATTCTTTATAAGCTATAGCCTTTTAATAGAGATTTATTACTTATTTACTTATTATATATCTTTATTTTTTTATATATATATATATTACCTCTATTATAAATACTAATAGGTTTATACTTCTTTTTAAAGAAGTCTAAAGCTATAGTGTTTTTAACTAATTTAATAGGTTTTTATATAGCTTTAGTAAAACCTTTCTAGCGTATTAGCGCTTAATACGGTTTTTTTTTTTTACTATACTATTATATATTAATTATTTTTATAACATACTATTCTTCTTTACTATCTTCTATTAGGGGGGAAGGCTATATATTATAGGCTTTTTAACCTAGTAAAAGGTTATTTTTAGTATAGTATAATAGGTTTATATAAAATTAGTTATAAATATTACTAAGTACGTTAAGTTTAACTATAAGGAGGCTAATTACTTTAGTAACTTAGTAATAGTAATATAGCTAATTAAGCTTATAATTTAGTTATAGAAAGTAATAATTATATATTAATAGCTATATATTATTACTTACTTTAAATCTTTTAGCTATACTTTATTACTTATTAGCTAATTCTTTTATATATCATTAGGCTATAGCTATTACTACTTATACTATTATAGTTACTTTAATTATTCTTTATATAAGTCGTTTAGTAACCTTTTTATATATATCTATTACCTTTTATATACTCTTTTTAACTATAATAGGGTCTATATAGTAGCTATACTTTATAAAAAAAAGGCTTAACTTAGTTACTAACGTAGTGTAGTTATTAATTACTAATTACGTAATTAGTATTTAACGCACTTAATCCTCTTAAAGGTAACTTATATAGGCGTATAACGTTACTTAAATCTCTTAGTTAAAGCGCTTTATAGCTTTATTACTCTATAGGTAATATAATATACTTAGTCTCTACTTAATACCTATAAGTATATAAAACTTATACTAAAACTTACTTATTTAGTTACTTCTTTTATTACTAATAATACTTTTTAATATACTATAAAAGTAGTAATAGTAACTTAGAAATCTTTTAGTATATACCTTTATATTTATTATTACTATTAGTTTAAGTATTACTAACTTTCTTAGGTAGTCTATAATAACTTATATATTAGTAGTATAGTTAGGGCTAGATAGTAGAAGATCTATAATAAAGTCTATTAATAGGTTACTTTTTTAAGCGCTTAGGTATACTAAATAGTTATAAAAAGCCCTTCTTTACGTTACGCTAGATCTTACTACTTCTATATATATAATAGTTATAAATAAAGCGTTATACTATTTATAACTAGCCTAGCTAGTAAAACCTTTATAAAAGTATCTCTAAGGTACTATTTCTTCTAAAGTACCTAGTTATAGTTAAGTTATAGCTTTATTATACTAACTAGGTATATAGGCTATTAGAAGGAGAATTAAGGTTATTATTACCTAGTACTTATATTCTCCCCTTTTAGGTAAGTCGTTTTATATTATTAAGGTAGTAGTCTATAATCTAAACGTATAACTAAAGGTTAGGTAGAAGTAAGTAGTCCTCTTACTAAATAGCTATATATACTATTTAGAAGATAATATTACTATCCTACGTTATAGCTTATAAAGCTTATAGTTCTTTATCTTTAAATACCTTTATATATAGTACTAAAGGCGCTTCTATTATATAGTAGGCTATTACTAGTTACACTTTATCTAGGATTATTTAGATAATATATCTCTATTAGTAGTTATTATCTTATATAAAGGGGGCGTTTTACTTATACTAAAAGAGTATATTAAAAACGCTTACGTTTTTACTAAGCTAGTATATAATATAGAAGTTATATTCTATAAGCGTTTTAGCCTAATAGCTTTAGTGCTTTATTAACTTCTACTTTTTTATAAAGTACTTAAGGGACTTATAGTTAACTATTACTTTAAAAAGCTTTTTAGTATTATATAACTTTACTTTTTATACTTAGAGGTAATTTAGTATTACTAATAGCTTCTTATTATAAATAAAGTAGTTATATTATACTAGTGTAAGCTTTTATAAGTAAAAAGTAATAGGTTAGCGCTTACTCTTATTATTTACTTATATTAAGGTGCCCTTTAGTATAAACCTAAAGTAGTTAGTCTTTATAAACATTAAGGCGTTTAGGTTAAAGTTTTATAGTAGTAAGGCTATTATAAAGTAGTTCTTAAGCTTCTTAAATACTATAGTTGTTGAATTGGTACTTAAGGGCCCTTAATAGTTAGATCCTGCAACAAAGCCAGGAGCTCTACTCTTTTATAAATTTAACAATTAAGAGTCTCATTCGCTTAGTAGCTCTACGCAAAGCAACCTAAACTACTGATCTTAAGCACCCGTATTCAAATCTCAGTCAAGTTAAGGAAGCAGCAATAGGGATTCCTTTATAGTAAGCCTAAATCTACAATTAATATAGAGAGACATATAGCACAAGCCCTCTAGATTACAAACTAGCTCTAACAGAAGTCTAGCACCTTCTGTAAAAGCTAAGGGGGTGTGTTGAATTAGTACTTAAGGGCCCTTAATAGTTAGATCCTACAACAAAGCCAGGAGCTCCACTCTTTTGCAAATTTAACAATAGTATACTCTATAGACTATATAAACACTATACCTTTTTTTATAAAGTAAGTTATTAGCTTAACTACCTTAGTATAGTTAGGTATAAATATCTAGTAATAGTTAGTAAAGCCTAAAAAGCTTTTTATACTCTTAATAGACTAAAGCGCTAACTACTTATAAATAGTATATACTTTTTCTAGGTTTACTAAAACGCTTTTTTTAGCTTTTAGAATAAAGCTAACGTACTTTACTTTCTTTATACTAAAGTTACTTTTTCTTACGTTTAAGCTAAGCCTTACTATATAAAGCTTTTTAAAGACTTAGTAAACCTTTTACTTATAGTTTTTATTTTATTTTATTAGAATAAATAAAAATATTATTAAGGTATATAGTAATAAAGTCGTTAAGAAACTTCTAAAGTAAGCTATTTATAAAGCACTATTAGTTTATAAGTATATTTATTAGCCTAAAGAAGTAAACTAACTATTTAAAAAGCCTATATTATATATAAAAGGTAGTCTTATACTTATTACTTTTAGTAATTTATATTTTATAAAAAGCTACTATTATATTTACTTTAGTATACTACTTTACTACTTCTATATAGTAAAGCGTCTTAAAGATTAAAAGTAGTAAATAATAGTCTTTTTTTATAATAGCGTTTAGTACTTTATAATTATAATAAAAGCGTAACCTACTACTTAGTTTATATATAAAAAGCACTAGCGCTCTTACTATAAAGCTACTTACTTAGATAAAGCCCTTATTAAGGAGGTCTTCTAAAGTCTTCTTTAGGACTAGTAATTCTACCCTTAATATATTATAAAAGAAGCCTTATAGTAAGCTTACTTTTAGTTTTAATTCTATATAGTAGTTATAGCTAGGTTAGTATAGTAGTACTTTTATTAAGGTATTAGGGTTAAATAAGTTACTATATTCTTTATATACCTATTATAGTAATACTATAACTTTAGTAGCTTATTTTACTCTTTTATCTAACTTTAGCTATAAAGCTTTCTCTATATTAGTAAAGCTAACTACTATAATTTAGAAAAAAGCCTATAAGTCTTTACTTATCTCTTTTATAGATAGGTTATATTAAGTAGTATAATCCTTATGTATAGCCTTATAATAGATAGCTATAAAGGTAGGCACTCTAATAACCTAAGTAGCTTTAATTTTATATACTATTATAGACTCTTATTAACTAACTAGGCGTAGCGTAAGGTCTACTTACCTATAGTAAATAGTACGCTTTATAGTATTATAAATAGTATAGTTATACTTTATCTAAGGTTTTCTTAGGAATATATTAACGTTAAGGCTATATATAACGTATATATATATATATATATACTAGTAGTATCTATAAAGTTTAAAGTTAAATATAACTACTTTTTTTACTATTATACTAACTAATTTATTAGTAAACCTTTTTAAAGGGATTTTATATTAAGAAATATATAGGAAGTACTAAGCGTATATAAAGTTATAATTTACTATTACATAAGTATTATAACTAGTATTAGTAAATACTTAGGTAGGGGATCCTTTATTAATATAGGTATCTAATAGTATAGCTAGTCTAATTATTCTCCTTTTATATTAAAATTCCTCTTATCTTATATACTTCTTACTTATTAGCTTTAAAGCCTAATTTTACTCTAAAGCTATTCTTTTTCTAACTCCTCTTTACTTTTAGTAGTACTATAAGCGTTATTACTTTCTTTAAGCTTCTTAATCTTAGTAGTTACTTTAGCTATATAAGTAGGCTTACTCTTTTTTTTCTTACTATTAAGGTAATTATAAGCTAGGTATTTAATCTTTTAGTAGGCGTAATACTAGTATATTTTAGTATACGCTTTTTATACCTTAAGGTGTTTTTTTTTTAGCTCTACTAGCTATATATACTATTATTTTTCTTATTATTAATATATTTTTATTAGTATCTTTTAACACTAGAAGTAGTTAGTATTTATAAGTAGACTATATACTACTAGCTAGGTTTTTAACCTTTTAAGCTACTTTACTTACTTATTATATATATATATATATAAAAAGTAAAAAAAAGTAAGATACTTACTAGTACGCTTTAAATATAAAAAGGAAAAGTATTTAAAAGAAGTATAATTTATACTTTACTTAGCTATAGGTAGCTTTTAGCTTTAGCTAATACCTATTAAAACTTTAGAAGGAAAGTAGTAAAAGATTTATACTTCTTTATCTTAATATATATTAAAAAGGTAGATATATAGGTTTTTATATTTAGGTTACTATATATATACTTTAGGTACTTTAGGAACTCTTTAGGGTTATAATCTACTTAAGCTTTCCCTATTTTATAGTAAGTTAATACTATTCTCTAAAGCGTTATATCTAAGTAAGAGTTAATAAAGTATTAGGCTTTTTACTTTATTATAAAAAACGCTTTATTAATATATAGCTTATTATATATTTAGTATAACTATATAAAGAAGTTTTAGTATTAGCTAGAGAACTTTAGGGGGTTTAGTATTAGTTTCTAAATAACCTAAAGGTAGTTTTTAGCTAGTATAGGTATAATAACTATAGTAGCTACTATAGGTATAGTGTTTACTACTTCTAAAGACTCCTTATTATGTAATTTAATTATAAGGCTTATACCTTAGGGGTTAGTACTTCTTACTTTAAGTTCTCTTATTTCTTATATTATTTTTACTATTACTTACTTTAAGGCTATAACTTTAGCTTTTACTTTAGCTAATAGAGAGGTCTTATAGCTTATTACTATTTTAGCGTCTTATTATATACTTATTATATAGTATAATTAGTAAGATATTTATTTTTATTTTAAAAGCTTAAATATATAATAGGCTAGTATTACTTTATAATAGGCATATAGTAACTTAATACGATTTATTTAAGCTAAAGAGAGAAAGTAAGAAGTATAAATAACGTATAGTTTATATAGGCCTTTATCTTATGTATATTATATATATATACCTCTCTTAGCTAGTTATAAGTAATAGTAGGTTATAGTAAGTACTAGCCTAGCTATACTTATTATAGTGTAGCCTATAATAGTTATAAAAAGACTTACTAAATAGATTAAAAAGTATATAATACTAAATAGTATTTATAAAAGACTCTTACTTAAAGCGCTTTTTAGACTTATCTACTTTAGTTTTTAGCTAGTTAGTAAAATAAGACTTATTTCTCTAGACGATAGAGGATTTACTAGTAAAGCTAGTAATAACCTATAGTAGTAAGTTACTAATATAACTATAAAGTAATTACTTACTAAGTATATTATTACCTTAGGAACTAGTTTACTTTATATATATATATATATAGATTCCTTACTACTTACTAAATAAGTAATTATAGTTACTAGGAATTAGTTAATAAAAATAATAACTAGATTAAGAAGTTAGACCTTACTTTTATAGACTATTAGTTTATTATTATAGAAAAGAAGGTAATTAACCTTTTAGTTTCTAATATTATTTTAGATAATAAGCTAATAGAAACACCTATTATTTAACTAACGCTTACCTAAATATTATATAAAGTAACTAAACAATTAGTTAATAATTAAGAGGAGTTTAAAGAGGAATTCTTAGAAGGGATTAAGTTTATATAATATTAAACTATTATACTAAAGGTAGATAGTTTTTATATATTTATTATATATAATTTATATTTTACTTACTTATAATTTATTTATAATTTACTTATACTTTTAGAATAAAAATAGATCTTTAGGTAGGTAATTATTACGTAGTAGATAATTATTTATCTATTATTTAATAGAGGATTATTTCTTTATACTTTAGCTAGTAATTAACTAGTATTTACCTATATATTCCTAGTTAATCTATTAAGAATTACTAGAGAATTCTTAGAGAACGTTCTGCTAACTCTCTAACATTTTCCTAACAGTTTCCTAATAATAGTTAGGAAACTCTTTTTAGCTATTTCTTAGAGAATAACTAGGCCAATGTGTTATGAATAGGATTATCTTAATATATATCTATTTTACCTATACTAAAGTGTAACATATTCTTTCTTATATCTTAGTCTACTTAACGCTGTTTCTTTTCCATTTAAATACAAGGAGAATATAAACTTAGTTATATTTAAGTTATACTTTACTTCTATTATTATATTTTAGGATCCTAATGCCTAGTCCTGTTAGTTTTCTTATATGTTTTATAGTAAGGGACAGCGATTACACTTACTGTTGCAACACGACTCCTTTTACGAATCCTTTGACCAAAGAATACAAGTGTCCATGGGATAATGGTAAGTCCAGCAGCAATGCCGCCTAAAAGCGAACCTGCGCGTTCTTCGCCTAGATTTCGAAATAAGGATCCTGTAACAAGTGGGAAAACACCGCCCAGGATGTTTCGACAGAACGACTGTGCAGCCAGTGCTGAGGACGCGTATCGGTGGTAGACATCGGCGAAATAATTGAAAGTGGCCAAGTATACCGAGTAAATGCCCCAGGTCGCCAGGCCAATGCCAAAGGCGGGAGCTATCCAATGAAAGTCTTGCTTTGCGGTAAACCCAAATAGGAAGAGACCGGCAGGCAGCAGTATAGCCGAAATACAGGTGAAGTACAACCGCGATTCGGGGGCCTCGGCTGGAAAACGGCGCCGCATGAAGAGCCAGAACCGCGAAGACTCACCCACAGGGCTATTAGCCCGCCACTGAGGCAATTGAAGTAGCCCATCTTGAAGAATACCGACGAATGTCGCCACGACAGACCCAACTATCATGGCAATGAAGAAGTAGCCCGACTGTTCGGCATCCAGGTGCCTGGTACGTGACAAGACCAGAGGAATGCTTCCAAACGTACAATATAGGACGGCCCAGGCAAAAGCACACCAGACGGAGAAGAAGAACACAACGGGCTCTGTGAGAAGCAGGTGGAATGGGCGCAACATGGAAACAGACACAAGCTTGGCCAGAGATGCTCGCTCCTCGTCTTCTTTGACCAACCACCGCAATCTCCGGGGCTCGAACTGAACGGAGTATGGTCGACTCGAGCGGCAAATTGGACATGCCTTTTCCGGCTCTGTACAAGAGCAATTCTGAGTATCGCCCGAGTCTGACGTCGCGTCGGTGTCCCCGTTGCTGGCCGCTGTGCCTTCAGGCCACACGCCATAGTAGCCTGATTCTTCCCTGGCCTGATACCAATCGTTCAAAGCTTCGGCCTTTCTCGAAAGGATCACTGACCCTCGACTCTCCTCAAAGAGAACTGCGAGAGCAACAACAAGCACGGTGCCGATGATGACTTGGTGCCAGAAGATCCACTTCCAAGCCCTCGTTCCATCCTCAGCACCCATCCGCTTCACCATGAGGGACGCAACCAAAGGGCCGGCCCCCGTGCCGGCGAGCACGGCGCCACTGAAGAGGGCCATAGGCATGTTCCTTTGGTCCTTTGCCCACAGATCTGCGATGACACCGCCAATGACGGAGCTGAAGACAGAGCCACCGACGCCAACAAGAAATCTCGCGATGAGCATGACAGCTAGGTTTGGTGCAATAGAACAAACGGCCTGGAAAATGACATAAATCACTCCAGAAATGACGAAAACCGGGTAGCGGCCATAGATCTCCGAGAGGGGTGCCAGTACCATAGGTGAGAGAGCAAACCCAACGCAGAAGCTTGTTATTCCCACCAAGACCTTGAGCTGAGAAGTGCCGAGGTCATCGGCCATGATAGACGACGGTGGGGAGTATGAGCCGGCGGTATAGGCTGTGAGAAAGGTGGCGACGCATGAAAGCGCCAGCATCAGGTATTTGCGCGCGTGAGGCCATTGCAGAGGAGACGTGTACCGGGTTAGGTCAGGGGTCGCCGGTTTTGACGGTGACTTGATTGACTGACGAGAACAGATGTCTGTCAGCTCAGGGAGAAGTGTGTCGAAAGTCAGATATTGATAAGTGATGGGGCTGTTGTCGTCAAGACGAGGCATATTCCTGGCTACTACATAGCAATCGCGTGGAATCGATGAAATGTCGGTTGCCCGCGAACCTTGGGTGACCTTTTCAATATCTCGGTTTCTGTTTCCGTTGGCCATGACTGAGACATCAAGCGGGACAACCAAGAGTGTCGATGACGTTTGTGACCTCAGAGGGAACCAGCGGGCCTAGTTCGTGTAAGAAGAAGTCTAGGCAGAATCCATGGCCCCGGGCCCACGACTGCACAAAGGACGATAAAGCTGGGTTGGTGAAGGGGGGATTGGACCTCGATGAAGTTGGCATCAAGGGAGTTGCAGGATGTCATTGTATTAGTGACCCCGAGACTATTTATTGTTTCCTTGCATGGGTGAGTTATATCCGTACAAGGGCCGGTAATGTGGACGGGGAAACGATGCAGGATTTAGGCCCCATGGGGTCGCATTTGCTGCGGCTGCGTAGGTGGTTCCGACGGTAGTAGGCGAAGTCCAGGGATTGGGAGGAAGAGAGGTGGAACTTGAACGTGACACGCAATCCGACGCAGTACATCATAGCCGGATGCCATGCTCGGCAAGCTCATTATTGGACAGACGGAGGGAGACTGTTGTCGAACACTCCATCTCGCATGCTCTCTCGTCCTTCTGCGTGGGAACTGGGACTGGGGGAAAACCTCGCAGGTCCACCGGCCCTAACACGAGGAGCAGAGTAGGGCTTTGGAATAAGTCTGTCATCTGTGACTTGAGCTGAGCGCTCTTTTTAGCCCGGCCGGATACACTTGGAGAACTAGGGGACTAGGTAAATCTTCTTGTCATCCGGGGTCTGTGAGGCCCATAAACTGCTGTAGATGATCTCCCTGCTCCGTGATGGGCCCGTCAGACCGTTCCGTTTTGCTCTACCTGTTTGGCCATTCGCGAATGAAGTCTCACCGTCGTCCTCGGGGAAATACGGGGTTCGGTCATGATTCCGATCATGTTCGTAGGAACACCCGAAATTCCTTGAAGTCCTTGAGTCCTTGAGTCGCCCAGCCGTCTGCCCCGCAACGCCCCCTCGCTTGATGACGCCCCTTGCTGGCAGGACACGTTAGTTTCAGGATCAAGTGCTCGCCTTGGGCTACCTACCCACACCTACCCATACACTACCTAGGTAAGTAGGCATGTACTATGTAGGTAGTATTATCGAGTGCCCAGCTGGGTCTGAGCTGGCACATGGTATGCGCCTTTTCCTCTTTCCCATCTTATTCCCGGGGAATCACCAAAACCGGCCGAGTGGATAGCGCGCAGCACTGTTGAAATCTTTAGGACAGGATCGTCTACCAGCCAATCTTGTCGTTAATAGGTACGAGCAGAATCCATGACGAGTCACCGACGAGGGCCACCGGTAGTCGACCAGAAGTTTGTAACCCAAATAAGACAACGAACGCATGGGTTACGTAATCTAAGTACTCAAAAACTTAACACCGGAAGACGGAACCTGTATGCCAGCACGAGGACGCATGTTTCGTGTGGAATTTCTGCATGGCCCTGTTAAAAATCCTGCCGCGACATGGGGGTGAGCGGAGGGACGAAGCATGGGCTAGCCCATGGTCGGGGTGGGCTGTTGTGGCATCAGTTCCATTACCGTTCAATTCCCGATGGCCCTTGACTCAACGTTTGTCTGTCTAAACAATTCTATCTGAGCCTTTACTTCACCGCCACTCAAGTCTTTCCATTGTCCCCTGTGCAACCCGCGTGGGATACCGACGTCCAATCGAAATCCGCATTCCATCTCAAAAGCCGATAACGATCCAAAGCGTGGGTGAGGGCGCTCGATTGGTCCCAAATGCACTTGGAATACTGGTGTCGCGAAACACCCAAGCACACCCAGGCTGGCGACGAGTCAACGGTATAGCTCAACGCAATGATTCAAATGAGTCCAGAGTTCCGTTCCTGTCGTTCCCATATTCGAGCTTTGGCCTGATTACCTCGTTGACAATGTCTTATCTACCTCTTCCAGCTCAAGTCATCCTCGATGATCATATTGCGAGTGTCCGGCGTGGGACTCTGCTGGAAGTTCAGCAATGTCCTGTCTTGAATGCAAGTCATGCGCGACTGGCCAGGTGCGAAGACCGGCATTGGGTACGATGTAAGCCGCCTGGTATTGCTGAGTTGTGCCTAGATCCGAATGCGCACTCGGTGAGGGGTGTGGGGTGCCGATGTTGCCGTCGTTGACGCGGTGTTGCCGCTGTCCACCGGGAGAGCCTCCCTTCTCGAGAGTGCTGCTAGCGCCGCCGGGAGTCTGGGTCTCTTCGTGGATGATACGTCTTCGGCGCATGAAGGCCTGAGCAACAGCAATGAAGAAGACAAGGAGAAGGATGCCCCCAATTGTGCCGGCGATGATGGCAACAAGGGTATTGACTGGAACTGAGACCTGGGGCGCTGCGGGGGTGGAACCAGTTGACTTGGGCTGTGGAGTGATCTCTTTGGTTGACGGGGCCGTCAGCGTCGGTGCGATGGAGGAGGTGGCGGAAAGCATGGACGAGGCGGTGGCAGTGGGAGCGTCCATGGACGGCAACGACAACAACGAGGCGGTGTTCAGGATTGTTGTTTGGCCTTTGGTCGTAGTGATGGTCACTAAGTTGTTGTGTAAGTGACTTTGGCCGCCTAACTGGACGGTGAAGGGGCAGTGGCAGACTCACCGGTGGCTGTCTTGACACGGGAGACGCGAGAGATCACTGGACCTCCGGTCTGGAAAGATCCGCCAGACTGGGGGAAACGGAAGACTGCGTTGGACATGAGGGGCGCAGTTTCTTCTTCGTCGTATTTAACCGCGTGCCACTGCATCTTTGCGAGCAGCAAGGGAACGATATTGGCAGAGGAATGTCAAAGAAGGAGCGAGGGAGGGGGTAGAGGATGGAGTGGATGATTGGTGTTAGCAAATGTCGACTTGCACTTTGGCGACGAAGAGGCGCAACCTCGTCCCTAGGTCACACTCGACGATAACCAAGCCGTGGCGAAGACAGAAAATGAACGAGAGCGGTGATGATGATTGACGAAGGCGTCGAGAGGAGGGCCGGGACCGTCGACGAGTGAGAGTCGAAAATGAAACAAGCCACCAGCGAGGAGACTGGGCAGGATACAGAAAATCTCGAAGAGGAAGGCACCCACCTGTCTGCCCGCCTATCTACCTGATACGTTAGGTAAGGTACGTCAGACTTGGGTGGAAAGGGCCAAGGCTAAAGTGAGGCAGTCACGAACGCCATTGGAAGGAGGTCGGTAGACGTGACGGCCACGGCAGGTCCTTCCACCCCTCCCCATTTCCTTTTTGGAGTTGCAGTGTTCTCGTCAGGTATACCGGCTTTGTAAAGGTATGTAGTTTATATGCACATATATACATGTAGGCACATATATCACATGAGTCTGTATCGACAGTGTGCATATTTCTTTAATAATTACCCAAGTAAGGTACGTTCTCCTTCCATCGAAATAAACCAATAGCTTTTACCTGCTCCTGGATCCTCAGGCAGTTGGTGGCTGAAGCATCTAAAGATGGGCTCCCAAACTCTTCTCTCTCTTTTCTACTCATGGGGTTTTCGCTAGTTGTTTGCCCCAGCCAATCCTTGAACACATTCGTGAGCCGCGGCCCGGCTGACTTTATCTAAGGGCAGACACCAGCAATGGCCAGCCTTTCCCTCTCCCGTGCGGCCTTGTGAGCGATAAACTCGGGTTCCTCTTATCCCGATGACCTGCGAGTGGTGTGGCTACAAGGAAATGGCCCAGACCAGTACCAGCGAAACGAAGTATCAACCGGTGTCGTCAAATCTTCTTCCCCTGCACATTTCGACTCTCCGTGCTCTGCCGTCGACCATCTCTTTGGCAAAGCCGTGCAAGGTCACTTAGGGCTAGGCCTGGCTATTCCTGGCATCTGCAACCGCGTAACAAGGAAAGCATCGAGCCTTGCTTGCACTCTGCTTTAGGCAGCGTGGCTTCCTTTGAATCCCAAGCCTCGACTCAAAAGAGCCGTTGAACCTCGACTTTTGACCCGATCACCCTTTGAAGCATTTGACTACCTTCTCTCATGCTGCAACCGGCCTCAGCAAGGCATGCTGGCGATCCGAGCTCAACACTTCCAACAGTCACAATCAACCATAACTTCAGGCCTTAGAAAGGCTTACCGAAGTCTTCCTGCTTTGTTGGGCATTGCCAGTCCAGCCGAGTGCGTTCTATCCCTGTCCAAGTCGAAGTATACCTGATGCGACAAAGAAGCACCGTTGTTTTGCTGTACTCGATGACATTCGTCCAGAGATGAATGCCAAACCCTCTGGGCTTTCTTTGTATTTGTAAGTTTCAACCTCACTCGCAGAACATGTGTCTGGTCTCTCATTCGTCTTTCCGTTGCCTCGGACTGCCCCTCTTATACACGCCGCTCAACTTCTGAGATGTCATATTCTATCGCTCTCGCCTCCAAGGCACGCCCGATACTTCGGCTACAGCCGCGTCCGTTTTTGTTCGACCTTCGAGTTTTCGTCCTCATGGGTCACCCTCGAGATTGGGCGTCACAATGGAAGCCGTCATGGACGCATCTCTTTGCATTCTCCAATTGTCACCACCTCCCAGCCATTGGAACCGGAATAGTGGCAGCTTGTATATGTGCTGCATTGCGCACCACTCTCGCTGTGGTCCTCGGTCGAATGTTCCAAGTCATTTCGAACTATGGCAGTGGATCGTCGAGCGTACCAGACACCATTGGTCAAATATCATGGCTGAGTATCGTAATCTGCTGCCTCGGACTAGGGGCCTTTGTCGGCAACACAGTTCTCTTGACGAGCTGGGTGGTATTTGGTGAACTTCAAGCAAAAGTTGCGCGAGAGAGCATATTTGGCACACTGCTTGCTCAAGACATGAGCTGGTACGATAAGCAGGCGGACGGTATACCCGGCCTCCTCGTCAGAATCGAAACGTAAGCCGTCCAAATCCTAGAATATGGGCTTATCCTTTCTGACTCCCCTAGACAAATCCGTGAACTACAGACTGCGACGTCCCAAGTCTTTGGGTTTCTTACCACCGAAATCGTTACTTCGACTGCATCCTTTGCCGTCGCCTTGAGCTTCTCCTGGAAGCTGACACTCGTTCTTGTCGCTACCGTTCCATCAGCCGTTATTGCTCTGGTGTTAACTAGCCGGAGACTTCGGTCTGCAATTGCTCAGCAAAACCAGCACCTCGCCGATGGTTCCAAACAAGTCCACGCTTGCGTCACTGCAATTGACCTGGTCAAGGTATTCAACGGGTGCAACCAGGAGGTGCGGGCGCACAGTAAGATCATGGATGCATCAGTAGACGAGTATTTGGTGCAAGCCCGCTGCAACGCTCTCCAGATGTCTGTCACCGGTCTTTGGGTCTCTTTGCTCTTCGTCGGCGGCTTCTGGTTTGGCCTCGCGCTCGTGACGAAAGGGGAGAGCTCCTCGACGGTCCTCACCACGTTCTACGCTACCCTAACAGCACTGGAGTGTATCTTCAATGTGCTTCCACAGTACGTCGTGCTTGCCAAAGGCATATCTGCAGGCCAAAATCTCGGGCAGATGATGCAAAAACCATTGGTCGAGGGTCCACAAGGAAAGTCTGCAGGTGTCTTATGTCCTAGCTTTTTTGCTGGCGAAGTTCAAGTGAAGAATGTGAGTAGTTCTTCAGATAAGCTGAGCTATCAGAATTTGTTCAGCTGAAACCTTTAGGTGAGCTTCGCATATCCATCTCAACCGAACAAGCCGGTTTTGGATAGGTCGTCATTCTACTTCCCTGCTGGTGAAACCCGATTCATACTGGGGATTAGCGGCTCTGGGAAGAGCACGTTGGGTAGCCTCCTGGTCAACTTGTACGAGCCTCTCTTGGGCGAGATACTCATCGACGGGCGACCACTAAAGGCATTCGACAAGGAATGGCTGCGGAAGAACGTGACGCTGGTTCAGCAAGGCAGCAAAGTATTTGACAACACATTCTTCTGAAACGTTGCCTTGGACCAACCGATCACAGTAGACTCTGTCAGAGCGGCATGCGACATGTCTCTTCTGCAGTCCACTATCTTATCTCTACCCGGTGGAATCTACACGAGGATTGGGCCATCTGGGCATGGGCTCAGTGACGGGCAGACCCAAAGACTTGTATTGGCACGAGCAAGACTCCGAGATTCACCGGTTCTTATATTGGACGAAGTCACGAGCGGCTTGGACCGGGGAAGCAAGCTCTTTGTCATGGAGGCAGCCCGAGCCTGGAGGAGAGGTAAAACGACAATCATCATCACACATGATATCTCTCAGATTGAAAAAGATGACTATGTCTATGTCATGGACCATGGCCGTGTCGTTGAAGAAGGTATCCGTGGTGTTTTATCCCGGGATCCCCACGGCCGGTTTGCAACCTTTATCGCTCGCTCGGACAAGAAACTCGAGCATCAAGGAGCAGAAGCAGGCACAGAACGCACCCTTTCCAACGCTTACTCGTTTTCCTTCCTTGTTAGTCAATCGGACCATGCAATGCCTCAGCAGATAGACGTGGATGAAGGACATCGATGCTTACGCACAACATCTTGTGGGGCAGCTTCTCTTTCGATGAATACCTGGAAATGGGACCCAACACATACCACACTCGACCACAGACTCGATAACGCACTCTATCGTCTTACAAGCCGAGGTCCGCCGAAGCCCATCCACACCCCAGAATGGGGGAGGGTTCAAACTGATTTTACTACACCTATGAGGAGGTCAAGCATCGAAATTGTGCAGGCTGCAGGGCACACAGTACAGAGTGCGAGGCAAAATAGCACCGCACGCCGTCGGTGGAACCCCTATATGCCTGATAGTGGCATGGACGAAGAAGTGCTTTCGTGCAAGCCAAAGCAGCAGAGACTGACACATGAGTCACTAAGCTGTAACATCAAGTCTGTCTGGGCAGTCATTCGGACAGTATTGCCCAACTTGACTTACGAAAACAAGTTCAGACTCATTGTGGGCCTGGTGTTTTGTTCCATCGCTGCAGGTTGCACACCAGTGTTCTCCTTTTGCTTTGCCCAGCTTCTTGCTACATTCTGGGCGTCTGGAGACCAACTCACCGCTGGCCGAGATTGGGCCATATGTCTAATAATGGTTGCTATCATCAGCGGGGTGTCTCTATTCATAGGACGATACCTCATGGAACACGTGGGCCAGGCCTGGGCAAATGCTCTTCGTTTGGGAGCGATGAAGAGTGTTTTTCGACAACCAAAGTCATGGTTCGATGAGCCCAACAACTCGGCAAGTGACATTGGCGAATGCTTGGACAGACATGCGGAGGAGATGAGAAACCTGGTATCGCGCTTCATACCCATCGTTGCTATGGTCGCCGTGATGGCTACCATATCGATAACCTGGGCATTGTTCATCTCGTGGAAGCTCACACTGGCGGCTCTGTCCAGTTGCCCTGTCATTATAACTGCTTCCATGGGTCTGTCCGTTGTCGGAACCAAGTGGGAAGCAGTCTGCAACCAGGGCGCAACAGAGACGGCGTCGGTCATGCATGAGACGCTTGCCAACATCCACGGTGTCCGGGCTTTCACCCTGGAAACGCACTTTAGCGGGCGGCATGCCCAGTTGGTCAAATCGACATGCAGACTTGGGCTACAGAGAGGGCTGTACTTGGGACCCCTCTTCGGTCTCAGTCAGTCCATCGACTTCTTCGTTATTGCAATCGTTGGCTGGTATGGGATGTATTTGACGGCGCAAGAACTCGAACTTTCACCAAACAGCCTCCAGCAGGTGGCAAACCTTCTTCTTTTCTGTGTTGGCCAGGCGACCGCCTTGATGGTGATGATGCCCCAAGTATCGGCATCGCAAGCCGCGGCGGCTCGCGTGCTCTTTCTCGCGACGCTCCCAAGGCCAAGCTCAACATCAAAGGGTGGCCTCGGGCAGCCAACATCGTTATTCCCCATCACGATGCGGAATCTTGATTTTGCATATCCTTCGCAACCCTCGCGCCAAATCCTGCGCAGTGTCAACTTGGACATTGGCAATGGGAAGTGTGTGGCGATAGTGGGGCCAAGTGGGTGCGGCAAGAGTACCGTCCTGTCTCTTCTCATGAGGCTGTATGAACCCTATCGGCTGGATTCAGCAGGCGGAACCGAGCCGGGCCAGCTCACGTATGGAGGTGTAACATCGGACCAGATATACGGAGAGCAGTTCTACTCGCATATCTCCTTTGTGCCACAGACGCCATACCTTTTCCCTGCGACGGTAGCAGACAACATCGCCTACGGATTGACAGAAGCCTCGCCGTTGCGCCGTAGCAGCAACGTGAGAAGGGCTGCGCGGGGGGCGGGGATCCACGACCTTATCATGTCCCTTCCCCGAGGTTACGATACGGTCATCGGTGACGGCGGCCAGGGCCTCTCTGGAGGGCAGTCACAGCGAGTCTGCATAGCTAGGGCACTGGTTAGACGGCCGCGGCTCATGATCATGGACGAGCCAACGAGCGCCCTTGATAGCCTGTCAGCGGAGAGTATTCGACAAACGATCACTGGTACCTTGGCAAGCGCGAAAGATCGCGGGATGAGCATTGTGGTTGCAACCCTCAGCAAGGCATTGATGCGCATGGCTCAGCATATCATCGTGATGGATGCTGGCCGTGTGGTAGGTGAAGGCACCTTCCATGAGCTGCAGCTCCGCAACAAGATCTTTTCGACTCTCATTCACCACTCATGACTTGGTTGTGGTTAAGCCCAAGAGACACAGTGCGCATGGTGGCAAACGTTCGTAATATTTATCTCATGAATTGTTGGTCAAACCAGGCAGTCCCTGTGGTTTGGTGCTTGATGTGACGCTCAATCAGAGCGGCAAGGAAAATTTGCTATCCAAGCACGAACAGTCTTACTCGGTGAATGCTACGTATCAGTCAGTAGCCCGGAAGAGTACCGTATGCGTGGCGAGACCAAAAAGCCGTATCACGCAGTCGGCCGGACAACCTCGCTCGAAAGAAGACCGCATCCTGTCGGGCCCTGGAATCGAAACCGCGCACTGTTCCACTCAGTCGATCAAGAGTCGACTCTATCCACTACGTGGTCCGTCGACCTCGGGTGAAGCACTTTCTAACCGAGGTTTGCAGGATGCACATCAATGGCATCGTGGTTGGTATTTGTTTAGGTCATCATTGCACAACCGAAAAGAACGATTGAGCTGGAACCATTTAGCTGGAGGCCTTGGCCGCCTGTGCCTTCTCGTAGATCCAGTCGTTCAGCCCCTTGCGGTTTCTGGCAATCTCAATGGCATAGAACTGCATGCGAGGCGCTAGACAAAGGAACAAACAGTCAGTCGACGCAATCCCAGGAGGCCGGAAGTGACAAGATTGAGAGAAAAACTCACCAAAAATGACCTCGTTCTGCCCGTACTCGAACTTGGGGCTGGCGCGGACCATGGTGCCGAAGTTGTAGTCGTCAACTTTATTCTCGTAGGTCATCATGAACTTGCGCCAGCGCTCCTTGCCGTCTTTGCTTTTCATCTCGTCCTCATTGATAGTAGCGGCTGGGTCGAAGTCGGGAAAATCCCTCTGAAGGTGCTCATAGATCTCGTCGTCAATCTTAGTCAGGCGCAGCGACGAGCCCTTGACCTTTTCCAATATGTTCCAGTACGTCTCCATGTGCTGCACAACTGCGAAACAATAAGGTTGATTAGCTCCTGTTTGCAATATAGAGCGCGCACTCGGTGAGCGGCAGCGTGTTATACACACCCTTGACCGCAAACTGCTTCTCGATCTAGATGCAAGACGGGTCAGCGCGTTGTGTTGGCGGCGTATAGCGAGAAAGCAAACATGGGCAAGGGGTGGCGCTTACATCTTCGAGGTTGTCCGCATCCTGGGCGTCGAAGTTGGTGGGAACGGGGGCCGCCATTTTGACCGTTTCTCGGGGTACGTTCGGTGAAATTGGAGGTAAGAGACGACAAGAATAGAGTAATGGACGGGTTCGGCCAGGTAAATACTCGTGATTTGGGTCGTGGTCGGACGTGACGTGTGCAACGCGGGGTTAAAAGAGTGAAGCTTTCAGAAAGTCATGGAGGGGCAAAGCGACATTAGAACCAGCACTGTGCGATGGGGCATCGCGGGGTTTGGGTTTTTTCCTTCCTTCCATTTTCTTCTTTGCCCGCCGAAAGGTGGTAGGGAAGGTGAAATAAAAAAAACTGCGTCCCCACACAGTAATCCGCAAATAAACACACAGTCCTTCTCACTATCTAGGCAACTACTCCACTACATAATCGGTACTGACGGTCATCTCAAGTCACATATGCGTCTACCGGGTTACACCGAATGCAGCTCGGCGAGCAGTAATTATCCAAACATTGACGAACATCCAATTCTTCTTTGATTCTCCAGTGATGCCCATGGCAAGATCGGATGGCTGACTTTGGCCGTATAGTATCCGGCAGATAACGAACGCCATGATCTTCTGTAATGTAAAGAAGGCCAGACGTGCCTTAACCAAACCCTTCCAACACCCTTCATGATTGAAAGACATGGCGTTCATCTTATGCTTCCCCTCCCTGTGTCTACAAGAGGCCCACCATGCGTCATCTGATTCAGGCCGGGCTGGGACCCCAAATCTACGGCCCGCCCGACTTCGGACAAGCGGCTCCGGCTTCACGGACTGGCGAAACTCGCTCGGTTGCTCCTGGGAGGATTCTTAACAATGACGTGTCCAATGCGGGCTGCGCCGTCCATCCATCTTGACAGAGCGACTCTCAAAGTCACTCTAAGCACGAGTCAAAGATATTGCTCTTGGGTAGACGGTCGATTAGACCAACTAACCTCGTACTCCGTGCCCAACACGGCAGCAAAGACATCGAAAGAAGCCGAGTATGAGTTGTTGCCTTGTTATTGTTTCCATCCATCGGCGGTCCGGCACCCCGTCTGTTCCGTTCCGTGCCGAGCTTGCTGTTGCTCTCTTCATCATGCACTTTGCTCATCACGGAAGCTTATTCATCATCCGAGCATTCTCTCATCACAGCTTCGGACGAAAGAACACAGCAAGCGTATCTATCAAAAGCAGAGTGAGTTATTGGCAAGTTGAAGTCAACTTTATTCATGAGCGCAAATCATACTCGTGTCTTGGGGCAAAGAGCCCATCATCGTCTATCACGGTTTAACTAGGTACTTTGGTATCTCCCACACGCCGGCGGGCATCCTCCTTTTCTCTCCCATTCACCAACCACGATTCAATTACAACTTTCCAATGCCGAGGTGCTCAGGATCAGCCTTGACAATACGCAGGGTGTTGGTGTTACCCATGCCGCCCTTCCAGCCCTGGACGACGACGAGAGTGTCACCCTTGCTAACAACGTTGAGCTCCAAGGCATGCTCGACACCCCGCTTAATGCGGCGGTCAACATCCTCCTGCCAGTTGACCTTGGTAAAGTCAGGCTTGGCCTCGGGGAACAGGAAGGGGTACACTCCGCGGTACAAGTGAGCATAGCGGGATGCCGCAGCGTTTCTTGTGACCATGAAGATGGGGCAGACGGGGCGGTACTTGGACAGCAGGCGGGCAGACTCTCCAGAGGTGGAGAGGACAATGATACCGCCAGCGTTGAGGTCGAGGGAAGCTCTGACGGCGGCCATGGCGCAGGACTCGACGACGCTGACGGGGCGCTTGACGAGGGTGCACATCTCCTCGAAGTGGGAGACATAGGGGATGGTGTTCTCGGCCTTGAGGCAGGCCTCGTGCATCTCGGAAACAGCCTCGTTGGGGTAGCTGCCCTTGGCGGTCTCACCAGACAGCATGACACAGTCGGCGCCGTCGGTGATGGCGTTGCCAACGTCGCTGATCTCGGCGCGGGTAGGGCGGGGGTTCTTGATCATGGACTCGAGCATCTGGGTGGCGCAGATGACAGGCTTGCCGGCTCTGTTGCACAGGGCAATCATCTTCTTCTGAGCAGCAAAGACCTCGGCTGCGGGAATCTCGATACCGAGGTCACCGCGAGCAACCATGACACCGTCAGTCTCGGCAAGAATCTCCTCAAAGTTGTTGAGACCCTGACGGTTCTCGATCTTGGCAATAATCTGGATGTGCTTGCCCTCCTCGCCAAGGATGGTGCGGATGTCCTTGATGTCCTGACCGCGACGGATAAACGAAGCAAAGACCATGTCGACGTTGTTCTTGACGCCGAAGCGAAGGTCGTTCTGGTCCTTCTCGGAGAGGGCGGGAAGGTCAACATCAGTGTTGGGCAGGTTAACACCCTTCTTGGAGGAGATGAAGCCGTTGTTGCGGGCGCGGACCTCGACGGTCTTTTCGTCCTTGACCTTGAGTACGTCGAAGGCAAGGACACCGTCGTCGACGTAGATGATGCGACCGGGCTCAATGACCTTGGTGATGTTCTTGTAGTCGACATACCTGTGA
>JASUDE010000461.1:0-13256 GCA_034509685.1 Colletotrichum cereale | reverse complement strand
GGGGGGGGTTTACATGTTGTCGGTGTCGCAAGCCGTGGCGTACTTCTCGTCGGTGGTGAAGTTCAGGACCTTGCCGGCGGAGATGGGGAGATCCTCGTCGTTCTTGGTATTTCCGGTGCGGATCTCGGGGCCCGTGGTGTCGAGGGCAATGGCGATCTGACGGCCAGGCTGGGCCTTCTCAGCGGCGCGGGCATTGTCGATGACGGATTGGTGGTACTCATAGCTGCCGTGCTGCGCCAAAGAATGAGGGTCAGCCAGGTGCGGGATTTTGAGAGGGGGTCAGGTCCGGGACGAAGTGGTGGGCCTTACCGAGAAGTTCATGCGCACGACATTGAGACCAGCCTTACGCAGAGCGTTGATGGCCTCAACAGAGTTGGTCTTGGGGCCAATGGTGCAGATGATGGAAGAACGACGGTAGTTCTTCTCGGGCTGATAGGCGGTGTCGAGGCTAGAGAGCCAGGCAATCTTGCCGCCGACATCGAGGTGGTCCTTGGCGGTAGCAGCCATTGTGAGTGTACGGGACGTGCTGGTAGTGGTTTGGCAGTGTTGGTGTGGGAGAAAGGGAATGAAAAGGTTGTTGCCTGGAGGGAGGATATGAAGCTGGGAAGTTTTTCTAGCTGCTGGAGGAGACGGGCGAGATGAGACGAGATGGAAAGGAGGGGTCTGCTGCAGCTGTTAAATCCTGCCAGGAGTGGGGGTAGCCGAGAAGAGATGGAGAGAGTGAGAGAGAGGGATGAGAGGGAGGCAAGGTTGTTCAAGCTGGGTGCTGGGTAATAGATCGGAGTAATCAATAGAGGTGGATGAGGGCCCTCAGGGAGAGAGGCACACTAATAGAAATAACTGTCGGATGTCAAGGTTACAATACAACAGTAGGATTCATGCAGAAACACAGCAAGCCTCAGACAGGCATTTGTTGAAGACCAAGACAGGAGAGACAAGAGAGACACGAGGGGAGAGGGCGAGCAACAATTTGCTCCTGGTCCAAACGAACAGTGAAGCTGTGACGGTGCAGTCGCAATTGTTTGCCGGGCTGGGCTGGGCTGGGCTGGGCTGGTCTGGTCTGGTCTGGTCTGGTCTGGTCTGGCTGGTACCTGCCAGTTCTCGGCGGTGGTGTCGGTGCTTCATTTTTTCTTCCTTCTTTTCTTCCGCCCGCTACGCTTTGCCCCTCGTTGAACTCTCCTACCCCCCTGCTGTGGTGAGAAAGCTGCTGGGGGGGAGGGGTAGGGGACCAAGACGCGGACGTGGCTGCCCCTCAATTCAACGCAGTGGTCCGTGCATCTAGGTGAGGGCCCCCACAGTGGTGGGTGTTACTGTTGATTGAGTTCCCAATCCCAGTCCGTGGCAGGTACACTTGAAGTTGGTACCCATGCCACGCCCCCACCAACATGAGGTGAGCTTGGTGAGGTGCCTGCCTGCCTTCTCTGACAGGACTCCTCCGTCCGTCCCCTTCTCTCTTCTCCTCTCCTCACCTCACCTCATACCTCGTCTCCCATCTGACAACGGTGAGAAGGAGAGAGATACAGAGGCATGGCGTCGGCCCATCTCATTCTCACTTGGCCTTCCCACCAAGCACGACCACCAGCTGGAACGGATTGATAGCCATTTACGCAAGCGAGGTATGGCTGCAAGCATAACGGGGCCGAGCAAGGTGTCCCCAAATAGAACAAGGTATATATGTATATATAAGCCAAGACGGCCCGGGATATGATGAGGCAGTATAGGGACAGAGGTGCGGTTTGGTGAGATGGGGTCCGACCAGGCCAGGGCACAGCTATGGAAAAAATAGAAGCCGTCAAGGGAACGGAAACAGCAACGGAAACAGCAAGGGGGAAATATAACGCAGCGAAGGCAGCCCGGTGCAGCGGAACGGAACGCAACCTGAAAATGGTATTGATCCACCCACCTGAGCCAAGCTGTTTTTTAATACATTTCTTCAATGCCCCAGCGTGTTGGCTGAGCAAGAGAGAGAGGGAGAGTGTGTGTGTGTGTGTGAGAATGGTCGACAAGAGCCGCGTATTCTGTGCAAGCAACGGGCTAGGAAAGGGAGAGAGACGGAGTTGGTTTGGACCGGACAGAATAAGATCAATCGCTGACCTCATGAAGATGGGTGATTCGGCTCCTTTTCGACCCTTCTTTCCGTCCTTGACTTCCGTCTTATCCCTCTCCTTCGTTCCGCCGTGTGCACTTGCATTACTTGCTGGCAGACGCCCACTTTGACACGGAGCTCCGGACCTGGTGAAGTGTTTCTCGGGCTGGGCGTGGTTTAAAGCCTCAAACACTCAACAAACCAGACATCGTGTTTAAAACAGGCGCACACCCAGCCTTTACCCAATTCTTTTTTTGTCCGTCTCCACCGTCCGTCGGGTATGTAGTAGCGTAGAAGTGCAACACCAGCCCGCACCGCCGATCCGTCAGAAATGGCAAATGGGAACGATGCATTTGTCCATGACCCCTAGGACGCCAACGTGTACTTATTTATATGTGTGTGTGCATGTGTGGTCCACCGCCCCTTGGGTGATGGCGCTGTTGTAAGCCAACTCGACAATTGTCGGTGGCCAGTGACGCGAATCAACTGTCTCGATAGCTCAGGCTCCGATTCGCATTCCCCGTTCCCGTTTTCTTTCCCTTCCACTTGTTCTGTGCCTGATCAGTCGCGGGGGTGGGGAAAACCACGTAATATAGAAAGACGGTCACTGTCGTGGGTTTGTCCCCCACCCCCAGTTCATACAAAGATGTTCCCTAGGCGGGGAAAAGTGGCAAACCCCCCCCCCCCCCCCCCCCCCTCCTACCAAAGAGAAGAAAGAAGGGAGCTTCAGACTTGCAGTAACCAAAAATACTCTCCTCTCCACTTGGATCCGGAATATCGTTGATGGTTGATGGCTGATGGCGCGCGGCACGACCTGAAGCTTGGTTCCCACTGAAAAAGATAGGTCTGGTGCTCCAGGCAGGGCGTACAGTCGACGAGGTAGTGTACTTGTACTTCAACCACTGAGAGAGGTACAACTCACGCCTGTTCGTCAAGGTCCCTTATCGCCGTATCTTATCAGGAAGACCCTCCCACCTCCAAAAAAAGGGTACCTCCCTGTCTCGGGGCCCGGCAGCTGCCTGAGGCCGGCCGGGCGCGCACAGTCCACTTGACCCGCTGCCGCCGCCGCCGCCGCTGCACACTTGCCCACTAACGCTTACAGTCAGCCGTGGCCCGTGGGGTCTCCAACCTTCAGTGCCCACCTCCCGTGCCTAGGCAGGCTTGTCCCCATGACAATCACCCGACCGACTGTACCGTAGCCTTCTGCGAGACCGACCGCCTCTTCAACACTGCCGCAATCTCGAAACGCTCAACGAAAAGTCGCTTCCCCTACCCTCACCAAGGGACGAAAAGAAATCAGAAACAAAACAGACCTTTTCTCTTACGATTTCCGCAATGGTTGGTTCAGCCTCTTCTCGTCTGGCTGTTGGCGAGCCTGCCCTCGTGCTTCGCTCGCCTGCTGCCTAGCTTCGACGTTGCTTTGCGCAGTCTTAACCTCCTCCTAGCTCCTCAACTTGCTGACTCTGGGCCTGTGGTCGAAGATTGGACGTTTGACACACTACGCATTCGATGCGGTGCTCTGTTGGTTCGCCCTTACACTCTCCCTCCCCTGTTGTGCTTTGTTGTGTCGGGTGCATATCGATCCGTAGACTAACACTCATCTCTCTCTCTCTCCAGTATCCGCCTTCCTCGCTGGCATGAAGCGATCGACCGGCCTGACGTGAGTTTGGGTGCCCCTCAATGCGACTATTGGTCTCAGACACAGGATAGGCGGGTGCAGCGCAGCTAACGTGTGCCCATTCTGGGAATCGCCAGACCCAGTTTCAAGACGGACAGAGCTGCCGGCGAGAACAAGGACGTTTCGAAGTGGATCGACAAGTACCTCGGGGTTGGCGAGTGGGTGATGGATCAGTCGGTTGCCATCGCCGGCTCCAGTGGCTGGTTCGAGCGCACGCGGTAAATCGGCATCGGCATCGGCATCGACATGGATGTCGACAGACCTCTGCCCTTGGTTGTTGACGAATTCTGCCTGCCTCTTTTTTTGCGATGATATGCCGGAGTCGACCTTTCCTTTCCCTCAGACGCCAACACCGTTCACCCTCTCGCTCTCGCTCCAGCACGATGCTGAAATGCTCGCCGGCTGCTCGAAAGAATATGGCATGAGGGAGGGTATTGCTCGGTGGTGTGAAGGGGGATTTGTCCGTCGGCAGGCCGATCCGTTGATGCGATTTTCTCGGGTTATTCCTCAGTGCATCTCTCCGCATGGGTGTTTCGGCCAAATCCCAGGCTTTCTGTAGCTGCACTCGGCAGATGGGGGAAGAGATCAGAGGCTTCTGTCGGCGAACACTTGGTTTTATTATTATAAGCGGCCTTGCACAGGCTACGACTGCCGTCTTCCCCGTGTACCTTACTTATCCTTACAACCGGGCTCCTGGACCCCACTTTCGGGATCGTCCCCGTCGCGAGATGCAGACATAGCCGAGGTTACCAACCAACCCAATGCGCCACAATTGCAGTTCCGTTTGCGCGCCTTGCAAGCAGACACTGGTGACTGTGGTTCCCTTGTGACGACGAGAGCCACCACATCGTGGGGGAAACAAACATGCTGTGGAGGACTTAATAGACCCACTATTCGCACAAACGCCATCTTGAACCGTAATCTGCGGGGTATCCTATGCCTGTACCTGCGCCTTTCCTGTCCCTTTGTCCATCCCTTACCCTTCATCGTCGAACTCAGGGGAGTTCACACCAGACCGGCAGTAGTCGCAAAACTTTGCCCTTATCCGCCCACAACACCCCTGGTGCACTGGTACTACAACTCCTTCCTAGTGCCATGCCGACGGTCTCTCCATCCAAATCCAAAATTGCATGTGTCCAGACCGCACCAGCACAGGCCGTACTGATCAGTCTATCTCTACGTCGTGCTCGTTGCCGTGCTCCGCTAGGAACTCTGGCGGCACCTCGTTCTCGCTGTCCCGTCGCGATGACGACGTTTGCAGAGATCCGACAAGAGAATGTCCGTCGTCGTGCTCTTCCAGCCGTGACACCAGCAAATCGAGCGGGACCTCGTTGTCACTCTCTTCTTGGTGGCTCCCTGCTGTGCATGTTTCGCCGGGGTCTGCTTGCGTCGACCGCTGCGGTACACCATCATTGTTGGGCCAGGGTTCTTCAACATCTACAACCTGAGGAGCTGCCTGGGGCTGCGGTATACTAGCTCGAAGCAGACTCTCGGCTTCTCGGAAAGCCTCAAGCTCGGCGCCAATGGCACAGATCAAGAGATTCCAGCTGTTGCGCTCAGCTGTCCTCATGTGTTCCTCCAGCTCTAAAATGACCGTTCCCATTCTCGGCAGCAGTGCCTCTACGCCTTTGTGGTTTGCTTGCTGAGGCTGCTTGCCCTTCTTCGCGGTACTGCCGCCATCACTCAACGACTGGCGTAAATCCGCTTCGAAGCTGGTGACTAGCTTGATCGTTTCCTGCCACAGCTCCGTACCTTGATCGAGCGCATCACGATCCTTAGCGACCTGCATCTTGCGCTTCATCAACAAGTCCGTTTCGCTTTCCCACCAGTCCTTTGCCATGGCCAAAGTACGCCGCGCCGGTATCATTCGGAAGAAATCGGCTCCTCCGGAAAGGTCGCAGGCGTTGCTGGTACTTCCAGATTCGCTGCGTGTCACGGCTTCGACAACTTCCGGATCCAGGGGCTCGATGGGAGGCCGGCGCAGGAGAGATGCAACCTCTCCCTCTACCTCCTTCAGGGCGCCCCTGTAACCGCTTAGGCCGGCCTCTCGGCGGTTACGAACATCCTCCATCTTGCGCTCAAGCCATCTTTGGCGGTTTCGCATACCAACGAGCCTCTCCTCTAGCAGACGAATCTCCTGTCCGAGGGATTCGTGCTGCTCCCCAAGGCCCCGAAGCTCCTTTGCTAGAGGCTCCTCTTCGTCATCTGCCAGACTGTGCAGTTCGGCTGAGATGCTGGTCCTGCGCGTATCCAATTTGTCCAGGTATACAAGGGCATTCTTCCGCTGGGAGAGTGACGAGTCGATATATTCGTTCTCCTCGGCTTTGAGGCCGGTTAGAGCCGCCAACACCCGGCGGAGCCCGTTGCGCGCGGCCCGAAGGCCTTGTGCCCCCGAGGCCTTGGGCTGCCGGACAGGTATTATGTCGCCTCGGGGAGTGGCGCGCACTGGCGGGTCCAGAGACGTCATCATACGTGATTTGGAGGTAGCTGTAGAGTAAAAGGTGCCTGTTGGGGTGCTGCTGCCAGAATCGCTCCATGTTTCGGGACCTTCAGTGTTGGATTCGAGAGATTCACTACCGGAGACCAGTCCAGTGGCCTGCATGTCAAGCAGGCGCTGTACCTCCTTCTGAAGGGACCGCTCTCGATGCTGCAAATTACGCCAGACCGAGTCCACGCGAGTGGCGCTCGGGTCGCGGGAGCCGTGGTCGAACAAGATGCTTCCAAACATCACTCGGCTAGCCGCCATTCCCTTTGTGCTATTATCTGCATCCGACGTTCCATCTCGAGGACCGCGCCTAGTCTGCGAGGCGGGCGGCTGTAGCAGCACGGAGGCGGCTATCGGAGGAGGCGGCCCGGCAAACATGGCCTTAGGCTTCATCTTGGAGACGGAGCCGGCTGGACTCAGGGTGTGGTCGTCCCATGGGTCTGCGGGGGAGAGAGAGCGCCTTCTGGACATGTTGATGGGTGGTGACTCTGACAGTAGAGCTTCATCGGGTCTCGGGGACAGGTCGTCAAGATCGTAGTCGTTGGAGCGTCTCGCGCGGGACGAGTATAACGGCAAAATGGGGGATTTCTGTCGCGTCGGCGAGAGTCGATCGAGAAATCTAGGGGAATCGGGTGCCATCGAGTTGCATTAGTGCTGCTGCTATAGCAGGCAGATGTGAACAGGTGGTTTTGGTAGGTTGGAGATGACGTTTGGCTAAGCTGATGTACTACTCAAGTCGTAGGAGTCAGAGAGAGGACAGGATATGGATGGAGCTAAAGAGCGTCAACGACGAGACAACATGGACATGAGTGGTGAGCTTGAGGATTCGTAAGGCGGCGGGATGCTTTGAACAGCGGTTGGGATTTTGCTGCACCTCAGGTGAGAGATGCGATGCGCCTAGGCGAAAGCCAAACCGGGTGAGTAAAGTACATACATATGTAGGTAGATACCTACCTAGATACATAAGGCAGCTTGACATGTACGTGGCACAGGGAATTGGAGCTCACGAGCTCTGAGCATGTGCCACAGTCGGCACGGGGGCGGCCGGCAATACCTTTTAGTACCTGGGTAGGGACCTAAAGGTAGGGGGGTTTGGGGGGGCCGAGACGTCACCAGGCGGGTCGAGAGTGCCGGGGAGGTAGCTTAGCTTACCGAGACATGTCGATAAGCTATTACCCACAGATTCCTGCAAATGCATTGCGTAGTGCATAAACACATATTCAACTACCCATATACCACTACATACTGATACTAGGTGCCCACCTAGATGACACCCGTTGGACTAACACCCGTAAATTACGCAAGCCACCTAGGTACTGCCGTAACGTGCGACGGAATGGATTACAGACTTGGAACGGCATCCCGTGTTGTTAGCCCTACCTATCCAACTTAACACCGGCTATAGTATGAATATACTCCCCATGACGGGAAAGATGCCGTGTGCTTGTTGTAAGAGAACAGAGACAGGCGGCAGCAGCAGCAATAGTAACAACATACAAGAAGCTGGCCAAACGACACGCGACAGCACCTGTCACAGTCCCTTCTTTCTTGTTAATACATTCATTCCCCCCCTCTTCATCCTCATGTATGCCTCTGGTCATTACCGTCAGCCATGCCTCGTCCCCGGGCCGCGTTCGCATCCGCGCATCCGTCTCGGCCCATGCCCAGATCCATGCCCACGCATGTCGGAACTCCCCCTCGCCCAGCCCTGGGTCCCAGTCCTGGCTGGCTACAGTGCCGTTCTCACCCCCATCAACTGGTTGGCAGTCCATTAGTCAGGGCGATGCCGCAGAAAGATTTCCCCCCTGCCGTGACAACAGCAACGCAGACCACAAACCATAGACAACATACAGAGAGACCATACGAGAGGAGCCCGAGAGAGAGAGAGAGAGAGAGAGGGGCAGACAGAGAGCCAAGAGACAGTAGGGTCATAAGCCATACCATACGCAAATCTCTTTGCTTCTCTTCCGTATCATTTGCCGGTCGTACTGGATAGAGGCCGCGAGTGACGCTGTCAAACAGGGCACGAAGACGTCCACTCTTTCCCGGCAGCACCGCTGCTCGTTCTTTTCCCTTGGCCTCTCTCTTCGTGGGACGGTGAGATCAGCAGCCGTCGTCTCCAACGTACTGTCTCTTGTCGCCTCGTCTCGTCTCTATTTTCGTCGCTCTTTGTTTCTCTCTTCCTCTCTCTCTTTCACCCTCCCACTCTTCTCCCTTCGTATTTCGTTTCCTGACTTGAGCGTCGCATCATTGAGTTGCCTGTGCCTACCCAGCTGCCCACCTAGCCATCTACCGACCTACCGATTGGCCTCGTCTTGTCCTCGAAGTTCTACTGCGTTGTCTCGTCTACTCAGGCCGTACTCCGGCTATTGCAGCTTATCGAGAATGATGCACTTCCTGGGCCATCGGCGGTCGGCGAGCATTGACCCAGAGACACAGCAGCAGCCACAGCAACAATGGCGGCCGCATCACCGGCACCGGCTAAGCGCGTCGTCGGCTCTGTACCAGGCGGCACAGGCACTGGGCTCCATCGGCGTCCCTACTGCTGCCGCCACTGCCACTGCCACTAGCACCGCCTCTGCCGGTGTTATGCCTGCCACAGCGGATGCTGCCACTGCCAACACCGCCAACGCTAATATTTCACGCCCGCCGCTACCCAATCCGGCGCCTTATTCGTCTTCATCGACCGTGTCATCCCACTATCACTCTCAGCGACCGTCGCTATCATCCCAGTATTCGTCTTACGGGCAGTCGTCACCATATTCTCCCCAGCAGCAGCAGCAGCAGCACCGCTCTGAGTACTTCCTGCCCAACCACAATCACCACCAACATCAGTCTCTCGCCGCGTCCGGCCCCGCCTCGTCTCCTCCAACCTCGTCTCTCCAGTACACTCCAGGAGCCGCGGGCGTGACAACACGCGCGATTGGGCCATTGCTGCCCAAAGAAACCCCCGTCGCCAACTTCCGCTGGGACGACGAGTACTACGCTTCCGATTCCAAGGACGACAACAGCACTACCACCAACGCCAGCAGAGGCGGCCACACGGCCACACTCACACCTGCCGCCGCCACGACCGACTCCGCTTCCGCCCGTACCCTCCAGCCTCATCATTCCAATTCCAATTCCCATGCCCAGTCGCATTCGTGCTCGCACCCACATTCTGACTCCCCCTCCTTCTCATCCTCCTCCAACAAACACAACCCACGCACCCACTCTCGCTCTCAATCATACTCCCAGCAGCAAAAGCAGCGTGCCTCCATCCCCGCCGCTCTGCTTCCGGCACATGGTCTGCAGCCGCACCGGGACCCAGCCTACTCGTTGCCCGTCCACTCCACTGCGACTGAGACATCAGGGCCGCCGGGCCTTGCCCCCTCCATCGCCTCCTTCTCCGATCCCTCTTCCTCACCCACCTCTTCTTCCGTCTCTGCCATGAATCAGCAGCAACAAAAGCAGCAGCCGCAGCCGCAGTCGCCGCCGCAATTCCAGTCCGGCACCCCGCGACGCACCGGCACCTACAGCTCCCAGCACGAAGAATTGCACATGCCAGCGGGCATGATCCAGCACGGCCAGTTGTCACCCCGCGAATACTCATCTTCGTCCGCCGCCCCCGCAGCTCCTCATATCAAACTGGACCAGGCATCTCCAAACGCCTCTCAGTACCAAAACAAGTCATCTGTGCCCAACGTCTTGCAGCCTGGCGGCCCTGGTAACCGTCCGCCCGCCGTCACCGCTAACACGGCGCCCGCTCTGTCCACGATGCAGCCCCAGCCGTCGCAAGACTACCAGACGCCCTCGAAGCCCCCGAATCTGAGCTTATCCCACAGCTACTCCCGCTCCTCCCCAGCTGCTGGCTACGAAGGTGCCTCGACCTTTGCGCCCTACACCCCCACCACCCCGAGCGGTTCAGGATCGCAATTCATGTCCCCTCCTGACCAAAAGTACAATGCTCCCGGCTCGCAGCGGAACATATCCAACACGCCCTTGGGCCTAGCCGATATCCGTCCCCGCGCCGATTCGAGCATGTCTGATGGCGTCCCAGGGAGTGTCGCCTACGAGCTGGCCAATGCCCAGCCCGGTACCAGCAACTACCTCGCCCCGTGGGCCCTCTACGCGTTTGATTGGTGCAAATGGCCTCCTCAGGGCAATGGTGCAGGGAAGCTCGCCGTCGGTAGCTATCTGGAGGATGGTCACAACTATGTATGAATCCATTTTCGTCCCACTGGCCGCTGATCCGCACTGACCCGTTTGCCCTCAGATCCAAATCCTCGATACCCAGATGGTGCCGACGCCCAACGACGTCTACCAACCGGGCACGCCCAAGTTCAACCTCGAATTCTCAAAGGTTGCCGAAGCCACACACTCCTATCCCGTGACGCGCCTGCTCTGGGAACCACCCTCGTCTCAGAAACAGTCCACCGATCTCCTCGCGACGTCCGGCGACCACCTTCGTCTATGGTCTCTTCCCTCCGAGAATCCTGTATCGCAAAGCAACTCGATCACCCGGCAGGGCAGGGACCCCGCCATTACAAAACTGACGCCTCTCGCGCTGCTTTCCAACTCAAAGACCCCCGACCACACTGCACCGCTGACTTCGCTGGACTGGAACACTGTCTCCCCGAGTTTAATAATCACATCTAGTATCGACACCACCTGCACGATTTGGGATATCCCGTCTTTGACGGCCAAGACGCAACTGATTGCCCACGATAAAGAGGTGTACGATGTGCGCTTCTGCGCCAACAGTGTCGACGTGTTCGTGAGCTGTGGGCAAGACGGGAGCGTCCGTATGTTTGATTTGCGCAGCCTCGAACATAGTACCATCATCTACGAACCTACTGGCAAGGATGATCGAGGTATGCCCCGCTGGACGTTCCTCATCTCTTGGTTTGTGAGGCTAACATAATGTTTATCAGACGCCAATGGCGGACGCATCAGCCCCACGCTTGCGCAACAAACCATGTCGAACCCTCCCCCTCTCCTGAGACTGGCAACCTCTCCTCACGATACCCATTTGCTGGCTACGTTCGCGCAAGACTCCAACGTTATTCGCATCCTTGACGTAAGGCATCCCGGACAGGCCCTTCTCGAGTTGCGGGGTCATGGAGGCTCTCTCAACTCCATCGAGTGGTCACCCACGAGGCGGGGAGTCTTGGCATCGGGGGCAGACGACTGCCAGGTCCTGCTTTGGGACGTCTACAACAACAACCACTCACTCAGCGGCGGTCCTCCTGCCAACGGTGCCACTCAACCGGACAACACGCGAAGCCCGTATGCCAGCTGGCAGTGCGACTACGAGGTTGGTAATCTTGCGTGGGTCCCCCACCTCTCGACCAATGATCAAGGGGAGTGGCTTGGGGTGAGCGCAGGTAGAGGCCTCTGGGGCGTCAAAACGTGTGAACGGGCCGGTGCCTGAAGGGGCCGAGGACAATAAGCAGCACATTCATCCGACTGTCTTGCTGCCCTGTTCATAGATCTGGCTGGTCACCTGTGAGATATGCATCGCGAAGCCTGGCGTTTAGGAATGGGCCATCGAGCCGGCTGTAGGAGACAACCATTCGTGAGTCATGTTTCAAAGAACTCGATTGGAATAGTTGTGGCGGGGTGGTCAAACGACGCTCTTCGAAGCTCACTATGGTTCCACTGTCGGCAATGGAGAACAAAAATTATGAGATGGGGGATGGCTATATACCGGTGGGAATAGTAGGGGGAGTAGATCAACGGAATGTTATGATCATCGCGGGGTATTCGTCCCGCAGCCAGTCTGACAAGTCATTTCCTGTCGTCTCTGACGAGCTGTATACACCATGTTTAGTTGCGGCGAGGTCGCCCTAAATCTTGGCCCGAGACGCGCCCGTCGCGTTACCCTTCAGGATGACGACTGCTTTGCCCCATACCTTTCGGTCCGTCATATCTTTGAGCGCTCGAGGGACTTGTTCGAGTCCATTGTATTCCACCTCGTACACGGTAGGCCGTATCATGCCATTCTCTATGAGTAACTGTAACTCATCCCAGATGCCTTTTTCTTCTTCAGGGTATCGTCGTAAGCTCTCGCCGTACCGCTGTGAGATGCACATCGGTCAATCAGAAGAAAGGGTGTGACATGTACAAAATCCAGCAAGGTGACAACTCACATAGCCGACCAGCGCGGCTTGCTTCAGAAGTATTCTGTTCATGGCGATATGCTCCATTCCATCTGTTATGCCGGCAAAGCCCACGATCAGAATCTTGCCCCGGTGAGCAATACACTTCAAGCTCCGGTCGACGAGGCCAACAGGATCAAAGATTATATCGACGCCTTTATGGTCCGTCAGTTCCAGAACGCGCTCCCACCATGCCGCTTCCTGGATGTAGTTCACGCAGAATCGAGCCCCGGCTTTTTCGGCAATGGCGCATTTCTCGGGGGAGCCTGCGGTTCCGATTACATGGCATCCAATGGCTGTCGCGACCTGCACGGCCATGAGGCCGAGCCCACCTGCAGCCGCATGCACGAGAACAGACTGACCAGGCTTGATGCCAGCTCGGAGCAGTGCTGCGTAAGAGACGGGGAGCGTGGCGGCGATTCCAGCGGCCTCGGCAAACCTCCAATTGGTTGGGATGCGATGTAGAGGTGCTGAGGAGGGAAGAGATATCACCTCACTATACGAACCCATACAACCTCCAAAGACTCGTTCGCCTCGACGGAAATGTGAGTGTGCCGGAGCCGAGAGTATGACACCGGAAAACTCAAGACCTAGAACAAAGGGCGGCCTCACTAAGGACCGGTTGTTTTGGTGCTTCCCTTTGGCCTATGTCCGGGTGTTAGCAAGCTGGCGTCGACAGACACGGCTTGCCTTTTCATACGTAGAGATTATCAACAAAATTTACCCCCGCGGCTTTCACTTGGATCAGGTACTCGTCTAGCTTAGGAATTGGGCGATCGACCTCAGAGACTTCTATGTCGTTAAAGTCCTACTGGCGTTAGTAGGGAAGAGATTAGGAAACAAAGCTAAGTGGATGTAGTGTTGTCG